>VZTI01000912.1:869438-887548 GCA_013397865.1 Struthidea cinerea
TGTTGATGTGATATGTCATCAGGACTGGGATTGCAAATCTGAGGCCCCCTGAGTCTGAGTACTGTTCAGGGAAATGGGGCATAGAAAATCACAAAGTGGTTTCAATTGAAAGGGACCTTTTAAAAAATCATGCAGTCCAGCCCCTTTACAATGGTTTTCATCAGTCTCACAAGAGAACAGAACTGATCCCCTGCAGGCTGTATTCTTGAGTGACAGCCCTAAATCTGCAGCAGTTTTTCCCACTGGAGCTTGCACAACTGATGGTAGCTGCAGCTCTCTTCACGTTCTTTGTACTGCTTGGTCCAGCAGCGTAAAACTGAATCCTTGTCTGTGGCTTTACTTACCTTGTTAAACAAACCAGAGCTTCAAACCATGTCTGCTACCCTTCACCATGCTGTTCCTCCTCCAAATTTCCCTTCTACTTACAGCACAGTCCACCAGTCCTTTCCACCCTGCCTCTCTGTCTCACCAGGTCTCAATCCTTCTATCCTTATCCCCACGATGTTTTTCCCAGATTGAGACTGTGCTCACAAATGCTTGCTGGCACATAGACATTGTATCTTTAAAAAACTATTTTCTGTACGCCCTATCTGAGTGTAATAGGAATGGATGAAGGGTGCAGGTACCTTGGCATCACCGTTCCTGTGGAGTGGAAATATGTGGACACTTAGCTCTGCAGCTTTCAGTGTCCCAGGGATGCAAGCCTGCTTTTTGTCTGATGAATGAATGACATGAGTTAAAGCTGCCAATTTCTTTGCAATAGTAAAAACAAAGTAGGAACGAAAATCTGACTCTATCAGCCAGCACACAATTTATACTCAGAAGATTTAACTAGCATCATAACTAATATGAACAATGACTAAAACTTTGATATTCACTCATTCAAATTAAAATATTTATAAAAATAATACCCTTATTATTTGAGGATTATTTGGGATTTAAGATAATACAGTTAGGAAGCATCACATACAACTTTCTCAAGCTATACTACATGAGGTTCATCATAAAAAGACTCTCTATTTTATGAGCTATTAAAACAGATAGCAGCAGTCCCAGTTTTCTTGCAATATGTATTTCTATAAAAAGTTTACAAACTAAACGAATTAAATCTTTTGCACAAATTTGATACGGCATATGAATTTATACAGCAAAAGCTTAATACTCTTATCTATAGATAAAACACATAACAAAATTTAGAATAACAATTACTAGAAAAATACAAGGCATCTTTGCCATTTATGTTTAGAGTAATATATAGCCAGTTATAAGTTATTAAAAAGTGCACAGCAAAAGCCCAATGAATATAATCCCTTCTGTGCCACTCCATAACTACTGGAAATTTTACAATCAATAGTGTGGGAGATGAGAAAAGGGAAACCCCAGATTGATAGGGAAAATGCCATTTTGTTTTCTACTATACATTTTACTTGAAAACCCCCTTTATTTTCTAAAGAATATTTGAAGCATGTTATTCACACCAGGACTCTGGAATAACTTGGTGAATATCACATCATTTTAACCACATGTGTGTGCATGTAAATAGATCAACATTACTAGATATGTAATCAAATGAAAGCCTTTTTCAAGAAAACTATTCTTTCATCTTCAGAAAACCTCACACATCTATAAAGATGTTTTTACTACCATTATGAAGTTGTTATTCTGTGAACTACTAAATCCCACTTAATGTGTCTGCCTACTCTCTTCTTTTCTAACCATGTAATCTGATATAGATCAGTTAGGTTTTAAGGTTTGAGATACCTCTGGACTTGAATTTGAATGCTTTCAGTTCCCAGTGTGTGGTCTAATTTAATCTCTTGGCCCAAGATTCCTGTCTCCAACTGTCTGGCCAATAACAACTTCGTCAAATCAAGACAGTACAAGGCAGCAGACAGGAAATAGCTGGTTGTCAGTTATATTTGGAATATCACTGTTGACTTCAGTGGTGCAGAAAGCAGTAGTAGTAGCTAATAACCAGATCCTCAAAGAACTTCTGTGCCTTAAATACATTTCAAAATCTGTGCCAAAAGAACCAACCAAATAGATCCACAGAAATCTGTGGGTAGAAGTTAAATGACTTTTGATGTAAAATTTGCCAACCAGATGGCAGTATCGTTCACAACAGCAAAACACCAAGTAGTAAAAATAGACTCTTTCAGCTACAATCTGTCGTAACTTTTCTTGAGCTGCCTGGCAATAATGGATGTTGCACAACAGGAGCGCTGAAAGTACTTCATGTTAGCAGCAGAACTCTTTGAAAAGATACAGAATTGTAGGCTATAGCTAGCTTATAGAACATAGTACCTTGTATTTGAAGTTATATTATTTTTAACTCATAAGAAGGTATCTAGCAAGTGGCAGAAAAAAATGTCAGAGCTGTATTATTTCCTCTGAGTATCTGCTGTTCTTAAGTGCACAATGTGCAAAGCTTTTAACTTTGGGATGCTCTATACTTGTTGAAAATATTAACTGTTGGCCAAATTCTGCACTTCAGTACCAAGTACAACTTCTAACAAGCTCAAAAGAATCTTTGATTACAGAAACAAAAAGTAGCCCTTCTTCTTCCTCTGTATTATGATAGCATATGTAAGAATAAAACATCTGTAATTTAGAGGGATCATTTCAATTTCATGATTTTTAGTTTCAAATAGTAATAGTGAACAGCAGATTTTTTTTGCTTTATTGTTTAGAGTCCAAAAAATCTTTACAGATGCCTCTAATAATATCAGGAACCATCTGCTCCAATCCTGTGAACTCCCGGGTGAAGAAAGTATGAGATTCTCTTGGTTCGGAAGCCATGTCTTTCAGATCATCCAGAGGTGCCCAGGCAACACCAACAGAGAAGACCGTTATTCCTACAAAAAGGAAATAAAAAAGAGACCATTTTGCCTGGATACAAGAAAACCAGCCATTTCGACATTAAGGAATTAATGGTGATTTGAAAAGCATGTTTCAACATCCACAGTCTGTCAAAGATAATTAGATTTTGCCACTAAATACCAGGAATGAGATTTGTCTCAGGAAGAATCCTGAACGAAATATGAGGTATCATAAGAGCTAGTGTCTGAGTTGTTCTTGTAGTGACACATAGGATTGTAGCAGTTACAATGTCAGTCTTGAAACACAAGTAACACTGTGTAAAATGATTTTGAAAGTAAGTTTGGTTCCTCTGTGTATACTTAGTGCCTTATATACTTATACTTCAAGCATCATCAGCCCAATGAGCTTTTTGGCCAGAACTGCTTATTCCGTTCCCAGATGATGATGGCGCTACTTGCCTGGTTATTCTCACTCTACTGTTTAGGGAAATGAGACTCTGTGTGGGTTGATCCGTAAGCTGCCATAAGTGAGTCTAGTCATACCTGGCTCTGTAATACTGGTTGCTGGGGTTTTTTCATCCTAATGGGAAACACTTCCTAGGGACTTACATTTTGCTGAATTCAAAACAAATATGATACTTTGCAGACTTTAAAATCTTAACATTTGCAGTGCAGCAGAAATAGGATGGATCAACTTCTACTGCTTTTCAAAATACGTAATTTACCTGCTTTTTGTGCAGCTGCAGCAGGTCCTCTAACATCGTCATAAGATTGACCGTCAGTCAGAACAATGAGGAAATTCTTGTTAGGTCCATCTTTCACTGGCCCAAACACACTCCTGGTTGTGAAAGAAATGGCATCGCCAGTAGCAGTGCCGCCGCTCATGTAGCGGATGTTGCGGATGGCAGAGAGGACCTTTTCTTTAGTGACGTGGTCTGTGAAGCTGAACTCGGTTCTCTGGTTGTAGGTGAACTGCACGGCTGCCACCTTGGAGCCGATGTCAGAGATCTCGAAAGCCTTTGCCACGTTGCTCACAAATTCAAGCACGAGGCGGAAGTTGCTCTCTCCAACGCTGCTGGAACCGTCTATCAGGAAACCAATGTTGACGGAGTTGTAGCAAGTCTTGCTACACAACATCTGCTCGTGTGAACACAGTTTTTGGACAAGAGGTTTTACATATTTGGTAGTACCAAACCAGGTGGGCATTTGGTAAGAGAAGAAACCGTTGCTTCGACAGACAGCCTGTTTGGAAACAAAAACAAATGGGTGAATGCTGTCAGAGCAGTTGAATGGATAATACTCAGACACCTATGATTTTTCTTTCAAAGGCAGGTTAGAAATGAAGCCTCATGGTGGGAGCTTAGGGTGAGTTTAGTGTGCTTTTCTTTAAAGGAACTGAAACTCTGCACTTGAAGTCAGTGAAAGCTGTAATATAGCTTATTTTATCCAGTAATAAAGCCAACCCTGCCACTCAGGCTCTGAAAGTTTTCAAATAATTTAGCTTTATTCACAAGAAGTGCAACAACTGAAGATTGTAATTATGTTTTGTGTACGTGAACTGTCATGATACTAAATAGCCAAAGGATTGAATTTCTGTATTTTTGCCTATACACTGAAAATTAACCTCTGTGTTTTCCCTTTGAACTTGATAAGACCTTTGTTTTTTTGATCTATGATATGTCATAAACACAGGCAGATTTGGGTACAAATACAAGTAAAATTTCTTTTCCCCTAGCTTCCATCAGATGCATGTAAAGTACAAGGCAACTGAGAAAGAGGTTAGATTTAAAATCAGCTCTCCAAGATGTGATAACTAATCTGGCTAAGATCAAAATGCAGAAGGAGAGGACAGGCCTCAGCCACTTAAGGTCATGTTTTTCTGTGCCTCTACAGGGACAGACAGTGATAGTACAAGGGGGAAGAGTTTTAAACTAAAAGAGGAGAGATCTAGTTTAGATACTAGGAGGAATTTCTTTACTGTGAGGATTGTGAGGCACTGGAACAGTTTACTCAGAGTAGTTGTGGATGCCCCATCCCCAAGAGTGCTCGAGGCCAAGCCTGAGCTACCTGGTCTATTGGGTGGCATCCCTGCCCAGATGACCTTTAAGATCCTTTCCAACCCCAACCACTCTATGGTGCTTCTGGAAGTGCGTAAGGATCAGCAGCACAGAAAAGATTGGTGGGCATAGAGTAGTGATAGGGGATACACATCATAAAGTCACCCCAAGACAATATCTTATCCCTAGAAGAAGCAGAGCTTCATTCTGTTCCTCCCATTTCTGATGAAATTAGACATCTACAACCTCCCTCTGGAAAATGAGTGGTTTTCTCACTTCAGAGTAAGTAAAGACCTACTGATCAGAAAGCTCATGTGAGGGTAGGTGATCAGTGTTTGAATTCCTGCTCTAACTCAAAAGGAGCAAGATCCAAAACTCTGCATACAAGATCAAAGTTCTGTACACAAACTTGCTAGGATATGTTTTTCCATATTTTCTGTCCTCTTTGTAGTGAAAGTAAGTAAATAATTATCCACAGAGCAGGTAAGAAATAAGCACCTCCCTGTCTGCCCTGTGGGGAGAGAAAATACATCCTATCAGCATTTCATTGCTTTGGCACATTCAATCATACCTGAGATAGGGGAATTCCTGCTCTGAGTCTTCATGCAATTACAAATTCCAGGAGCTACAACTTGGCCAAGCTTCTGAACTGGGAGGACAATGGTACCTTTGTGTGGCCCCTTTAGCAGGGAACAATCTCCAGTGTTTCTTTAACCTTCCTTCGCTAGTCTTTTAAATCACTTATGAGCAGGGATAATTTAATCCCTGCTCATAAGTGATGGTTTGAGAGAATATTTTTATATCTATACATCTATATGAGTTGTTATATATACATATATTAGTTCATTAGGACTTTACTGTAAAGTAAATTCTCCAGAATGATATTCATGACTGAAAACCAAATAATGACATTCTTTCTTACTTTGTCAACAAAACCAATGTCTTGTACCATTCCCAGCTCCTCCGTTGTGGGTTTTGCTACAGATACAATGAACACATTGACTCCAAATTCTCTGGCTACTATGCCCGCTTCTTCTAGATCATCTGAGGGCCAGCCATCCAGAAACACTACAATGATCTTGGGAATTCCTTTCCGTGCTCCATTTTCCAAAGAGAAGAATTTCTGAGCTGTGTGCTTCAGAGCTTTCCCTTGTTTTGAACAGAAAAAGAACATGAAGAAATAATGCATACAATGATGGTACATTCTGGGATCAGTCTCCCATGTGAAATTGTGCAGGATTTATGTTATGACTACTGGACTAAGCCAGTGTAGCATTGAATTGGTGCCCCAGGAAATTTGATAATAATGAAGCTTGGGCAACCTCTAAGTTAAAAACCAACCACCCCAAATCAACACCCCTCCCCACCAAAAAACCCCCACAGATAAAGCTGAGGTAGAATTCCCTGATAATTTTATTTTTGCTCATGGGTCTAGTTTTCTACTAGGAAGTAGATATATTAGTACCTGCCAAATGGATTGGAAGGAAGAAAGTTCAGGAGCTACCTAAACTTAGCTTGTGAAATGCAACATCATTAGATGCTTGGTTTGGCTGGTTTTGTCTGTGATAATTTTCTTCAGAGTAGCTAGTATGGGACTGTGTTTTGGATTTGAGTGGAAAATTGTGTTGATAATAGAGGGAAGCTTTTGTTACTGCTGAGCAGCTCTTGCACACTGCCAAGGCCTTTTCTGCTTCTTGTGTCACCCTGCCAGTGAGAAGGCTGGGGGACACAGCCAGGACAGCTGACCCCAACTGACCACAGGCCTATTCCACACCATATGGTGTCATGGTCAGCTTATAAAGCTGTGGGAAGAAGAGTGAGGGTGAGGGGACATTGGAAGTGATGGCACGAACCATTACATGAGCTGGAGCCCTGCTTTCCTGGGGATGGCTGAACACCTACCTACCCATGAGACATGGTGAATGAATTCCTTGTTTTGCTTTGCTTGTCTGAGAAGCTTTTGCTTTCCCTAATAAATTGTCTTTATCTCAATCTTCAAATTTTCTCATTTTCCTCTTCCCAATTCTTCCTCCATACCACTAGGGGAAAGTGAGCCAGCAGCTGTGTGGGGCTTGGTTGCTGGCTGGGGCTAAACCATGGAAGGTAACTAACTATCTTTTCACAAGCACTTACTACTTACTCCTTGTCTAGCTGTTTGATTAGCCACCCAACAAGAAGGAAACACTAAGCCTTTCATGAATTTGTCTCAAGATATCGTTCTATTACTAGTGAAAAATCAATTACTGTTGAAATGCAGGAAGCATTTATACAAGTATAAATACTTGTACTTGTACTCTAACAAAATATGTAATAAGCACCCCCACCTTCTAGAAGTTAAATGTGAGACGTGGCATTGTTCTCGTGGAAAAACACTGAACCTGGTTAAGGTAAGTGTGACATCTAAAATGTTTTCTTACCTATGTGAATTATGAGAACTTCAACACACACACACGTACATACTTATATTTACACATACACATATATATAAAAAAATACATAAAGAAGTAATTTCTACTTTAGGGGGAGTATGAACTCACCTGTATTAGAATTGCCTCCTCTGAACCCTAACTCCTTTATGGCAAACAAAACTTCTTTTGCAGCAGTAAAGTTTTTCAGATAGAATTCAATTTTTGGATGTTCACTGTGGCAAAATAAAACAGAGTAATAAGGTTCACTATTCACACTGGCGTTAGCAAGCTAAAACACACTCGGAATAATTTTGCTCTTGATAATACATATTCTTCTCTGGATTTTAATATTAAAATAGAAGTATGCTCCTCACTTAGTAAGTCTCACAATCCTTAGCAAGAGGAATTATCTACCTGAATGGGTAAATTAAGGACAGCCTGACTCTCATGTTTATCAAACAGGTGAAAACATTAGGTTGAAAATACATAAAGGAAAAAAAATGAACATGCCAGACGTTAAACTAAACGTATCTGTGTAATTAAAGATTGGCAGATGTTCTACTATTTGTATGAGAAATACCTTCCTTATTAAAAATTCCTGCAAAATGCAGTTTGAGCTTTTGATTTGAGAAGTTCAAGGTATGTTAGCTACTGACTAAGAAATTGAAGACTTCAAGTATGCTGTGTCCAGATTTCACTTTTAATTTACAGTAGAAAGCAAGAAGTGACCAGTTCCATTTTGAAAAATATCAGCTGTAATATTTTATCAGTTGGTAAGAGCAGGTCTTTGTTTTGTACAGGTACATAGCCATTAGGGACTATTCTCTCTCTACAATTTTTAGAAACTGGCATCTCTCCTTCGCAGGGTGTTTCCTGCTGTTCTACTAAGATGAGATGCAAAGCTGTCGGCAGCAGAGGGTCTGTGAAAAGTTCAGATGCTCTCTATCCAAATATCAAATATCAGAGACAAAAGATGTTCAAGTTTGTCATGTCCTCTCATATGCACATCTCAGTATAGCACAGAGCAAGCAGTGCTACAGCTGAAGGGTTTGCTTTCCCTTGCTATTCATCAGCCATTATTGACTGATATTGTTCTGCAAAATAAGAAGTGATGTATTAATTGATTTCTTTTATCGATTACTCCATTATATTTTGTGTAGATCTGCTCTTACCTGGCCTGTACAACTCCAACATGAGGCCCTTCTGTTCCAATTCCCAACATTACAGCTACTTTTCCAACAAAGTTTTTCTGCAAGTTAAACCTACGTTGGCCGATGTTGTAGCTTCCATCAATGAGAAATGCAATATCAGCTTTACAGTCTGTGAACATCCAAAATAATTAGACTTCTTAACACCAAATGAATGTTAGGATTCTGCTTTGCGAAAGTTAAATCTGAGTGTTAAAATAAAGTGTCAACAAAGGTAAGTTAAATCTTACCTTTGTTTCCAGCCTTTTTATCAAGAGTCTTCTTAGGTCTTTTACCTTCAGTGAAGAAAACAGCATGGATCACTTAAGAACAAGACGATGAATGGCTCAAGACAAGAAAAAGCTCTGACTCCAAAAATTACAGTGCAATCTATCTGCAGTAGGAACTGTCAATCAGTTTAATAATTAAACTTTTGCTACTACTGCTTTGCTCCTTGGAGAATATTCTTTTTCAAACAAAACAGTTTAACCTTCCTTTCTACACTTGTTTGACTGATTACTGAGTCGTACAAAGCCAGGTGGATTTCTGTACCTCACCTTCCCTACTGCTTCTCAGTTAGCAACTCTGCTGTACAAGGCAATTTTAATAGTTTGGAAGCAAACCATGACTTAAACTGTAAACCAAGCGGTCTATTCACAAACAACATCCAAGTCCAGTATTTATAGAGCACTAACCTTCATAAAAAGGGTTTCATGCAGCATTTCCTGTGGTGAAATTCACAGAACAACTAAATTTCTGCTATGCATCTCCTGACAGCACTCAGCTATTCAGTAGTTCTGTGAGAAGCAATGCATTAACTCTGTCTTCTCCATCACTTAAAAAGAATGAATATCTGATGAGCTCATGAACCCTTACCTTCCTTTGTGTTATCTGTATTACTTTTCCAAAATCATTCAAGTTTATTTTAATTTGCATGAACATTAGTGAGATCAGAATCAATCTCCAAGATTACATATGATTCCTCTTTTTTTCTGGTGAAAGATACACTGCAAAACCAGATACTGCATGTTTTCTTCTTCAAAAATAAATGAATCATATGAAACATGTTCTTTTAGCACACTGCAGTGCATCATATCTCACGAGGCTTCCCTTGCTGCGGAGATCGCATACCTGTAGAAGGACGTGCTGTTGACACCGACCGTCCAACAGATTCAAGTGCTGTGTTCTTGGTACCTGCTAAAATAAGAATACCTCCACTGGATTTTAGTGTATTTAGATGAAGTTACAAGTGCTTGAAGAATTACTGTACTTCCAATAACCTTACTTTGTCACCTGCCATCAGCTACTCTGGGAGTAGGACACGAGCCTAGACAAACCTTTGGTGTAATCCAATGTTGCAGTCCTTGTTTTACAGGTAATTAATTTCTGCATTTGAAACAACAGCAGCTGATGAGTAATTACACCATATTTATCTGATGAGAGGTTTTGAGCTGCAGTAGCCATTATTTCTAGCAGGTAAAGTGAGGGCTTGATCTGGAGAACTGGATTTCACCTTCAGGCTCACCAAAAGCACCAGTAATTCCAAGCTCTTAGCTAGCAACTTGCAATAGCCCTACTCAAGGAACACTAGTATCTTAGAGATAGTAGGCTAAATTTTAGCTGTGTAAACAGTAAGAACACATTAGAGAGATCTGCTTCACAAACTTTTTATACCAGCAAACACACACGCTTCAATATTTTTGAACAACAACAACGTATACAAACAATATGCTTCTGCATATGATTTCATGAGGGCGGTTTAACCTCACCCAAGTGGCAAGGCATACCAACTGGTTTGCAATTAGGCAATTAATAATTAACAACTACCTCAATGATAGGGACAAAAACTTCTGGACAAAACAACCACATTGCACTGTAGCTTAATGACCACATCACACGTGAGTTGACGCTATTGCTATTTCTGGAGGGTCAGTGTTCTCTCTGCATGAAATGGTGCACAAGGTATTTGAAGAGCCTGACAAAGTGCTGTTGCCTGTACAAATGCAGGCAGAAGGAGAGAAGGGCTAGAACTAAGTGGCTGGAAGTGGCAGGAGGACTGGATTGCAATGGCAGGATCGAAGAACTGACTTCGATCAGCTTAAAACTGTCATGGAACTGTCAACTGCCTGCTATCATGTCATTATATTCTAAATAACTGATCCATTTTTATGTATCAGTTTCTGTTACAGACTATCTACTCTAGCTAGAATAGTTTTTCTTTAGATAATTGAGGAAAAATGAAGTTAAAATAATGAATTAGAAGTGAAAACTTCTGTTGCTGCACATCAGATAACAATTACTTCATGCATACAGAAGCACTGAGGAAGTGTCCTATAGTTCTGTCACTGCTTGAAATACAGTTTGCAAAACTGTGATCCACCTACCAGTCACTGAGAAAGATGAAGCCCATCTAGAGAGCACCTGAGACTGGATCCCATTGGCATTTACAGCAGGGTAGTTTTCCTGTCCTGGGAGAGTCTGTACCCTTACAGCGCCTCCTGCATTGGTAATCACCCCACTAAGATTCAAAAAGAGTTGGTATAAATCAGACATTTTAGTCACAAGAAAATGCAATACAGGTATACCGTCATTAGAATTTTTGTCATCAGCCTTCTCAAAAAGATGCAATATAGGCAGGCAGTTGTGTTCATGCTAGAACAATCTGTAAATTGCTGAAAAGACTTTAGATGAAATTATTCCACAGAGCTTCCCACAGATTTGTTTAAAAAAAAAAAAAGTCAGGAAACCCTAAAATTCTGGCAGTGTTTAGACTAATGCAGAACAGTGATGCTTCAGGCCGTATCAATTCCTAAGTGACAATAAGAAGCATCAGAACTGTCAGATCTCTCTTTATGTGCTACTGAAAGAACAGTGATTATTTTTAGAGACCAAAAGTGAAATTTGGACTTCTCTAAGAGGGAGTAAAAGCTTGATGCTGTGTAGTACATAGGTGGGTACATTTCTGTGGGAGACAAGCAGTCATTTCAAGACTGTTTAAACACAGCAATGTGTGCCTTTGTGTTTACTTTTTGATTCTGTTTAGCTTCCTGCGTGAAAAGATGTCCTGGCCTAATCTGATTTAAAACATTGTTTTTATAATCAAGACCACAGTTTAGAAAACTTTGCATATGTTTCTGATAATATGAGATCTGGATATCTGTGGCAAAGGCAACTTCCACATAAAATTCTGTGTGGGTTGCTGTTAAAAGACATTCATTCTTCATGGATGTGACTTGCATTTCTCAACTGAACTGTGATTATATATATATTTAATTCTCATAGCTTGGAAAATTATGATCACAGTTTCAAAATAAACATATATTCTCATATAGGAATACTTTATGGAGTATATAAGCAAAGGAGCTTTAGTAAGGTTACCCTGAATGAGTTGAAAATCAGATTATAAAGTTGGCAAATACAAACAGCACTTTATAGTTCTTTAAAAAAACAGTGAGAGAAAAATCAGACCAGAGCTATTAACTGGTTAGTTTTAAATGACAGGAAAATCCAGTAAGTCAAAATTATCTTTGAGAAAAATGACACATAAATGCACTTAGACTATTTCAGTCTACTTAGACTATAAATTTCTTCTCCAGTACCTGGTTGTCTTAGGCATTCAAGCCTTCACTAATGTCTCAGTCTTAATGGATAAGAAAATGTGTCAAATAGAATGCGTTTAATTGGAACAGTTTCTATTTTAAGTTTGTACTTGCAATTTTAGTGAAGCTGCTTTGGGCTACATCAGCAAACCTGACCCATGCCCAAGTTAGTTCCCAAGAAGAGCTCAGTATCTCTTCCCGCTTTCTTGCTTGTGGACTCA
Source organism: Struthidea cinerea (assembly GCA_013397865.1). NCBI lineage: Eukaryota > Metazoa > Chordata > Aves > Passeriformes > Corcoracidae > Struthidea > Struthidea cinerea. The sequence goes on from VZTI01000912.1 coordinate 881,730, forward strand.
CAACTTTGAGGGCTGGTTGAATTGAGCTCAAGAAAACATTCAGATTAAAAGCTCAGCCTAAGAAGATTTCCTGGAAAAAATTATTTCAGCTTATTTTAGGCACACTGTGATCAGTGTTTTCTACATAGTTCCATTTTGTCTATTGGTCTTGACATTTTAATTGCAACAATAATAATTAATTAAATTTAATTAATAATTCTAGAGGAAAAATAATAATCTACCTAGTTTCCACTGAATTTGGAAGCTTTACAGTGAAGCTGGAGTAGACTTATTTACTCCTTATCTATTCGTTGGAAATGTTTGATTCTGTATTTGAACACAAGCCAAAATTCCATACTGCCTTCTGAAGATACACTCCATCCATACAGCAGCTCTGCTATTTTTAATGCAAGTGGGCACTGACATCAGATATGAATGTAACATGACCTGTAGCCTCGTGAGAGTTATTCCTCCTTTCTTGCCCTTTTGTTCTGTAGGTGAGTTAACAGTTCAAGGCCACCTTTTACAATCTCACCAGTTTTACCTGGGATATTTCTTCAAGCAAGTCCACTCAGAGAGCATGTTTATATATGCTGACATGGAACAAACGATGTATTGCCAGTCTAAGTTTGTATTCTGAACCAGATTGGCAAATTGCTTTCTGAAATCATTTACGATTTACTTTTAAAGCAAGATTCATCCTGTGTGGGTCTGCAATGGTTTTTAAAGAGTGAAGGAGTGCCTGCACATTCCTCAGAATGAGTTATGTCACTGCAATCTGCTCTGGTTTTCACTGCTGTGCTTTGCTCCTGGGTGACTGACTTGCATGCCATGGCTGTTTTGATTAAACTGGGACTCAGCAGATTTTCCAGGAAGAGCTTTCATTTCCCTACTCATTATGTTACATGCTGCTGCCAGTGCTCCTTGACAGGGACTTCATGTAAAATCCGTCAGTCCATTCTCTTGCCTAGCTTGTTAATAACAACCTGAAATTTATACCTAAATGGTATTTTTCACTCAAAAATGGACACAAACAGAAAAGCGGATACACAAGGCAGTAATCCAGTACCTCACTGCACAACAGCTCATGAAAAAAGTATACCAGCCAAGGGTAGCAGAAAGGTCTTATAAAATACAGGAATTTCAGTTAAAACATACTTAAAAATCTGAACTGAATTGAGATAAATCACAAGATTAAATGGAAACTTTTTAAGATCCTCGTGCACTTCCTCAGTGTGCAAGAACTGTTTATTTGCACTCTTGGAGAAAGCGATACAGGGTGCTGCTGAATTTTGAATGAATTTTTCAAGGAGTGTACACATCAAAACTGATGCCCAGACCACAAAGTGAGTCTTCTGGCCATGGGAGATGAGCCTTACAGATGTAACTGCAGTCAGTTTACACTCAGGGACTTTAGACAAGACGGCTGAATTACCTGCATTCCCATCTTTCCTTCCTACTATCACCAGCTGCAAACTCCTTCCAAATGGTCAGCCTTTCTCCATCACTCCAAGAAGTATCCTCCTCATCTCCAAACTGGTCTCCTGCTGCTGCCTGATTGCCATCAATCACTGATATGGAGCTGCTCAGGATTTCATGCCAGTATCCTCTGGACCCCTAAGCTGTGTTCTTTCTGTCTTCTCTGCACCCCTACAGCTTTTGGCAGGAAAGAAGTTCAGCAGCAGAAGCAGGCACGATACCAAAATATCCCAGGGATCTACAGCTCCTCAGAAATCCCTTTGGCCAGACAACATTTTTGTCAATATTCTTCTAGCAAACACTAGGGCAGCTCAGGTGCCATTTGTGTTTATGGGCATTTTGTGGCCAGCTTGGTAATATCGTGCTATGCTTTTGTTAGACGTGAGTTCTGAGACCCCAGCGGTTAAGGGGGAATGGTTTCACCCTGTAACTAGTTAGGAAGGTTATGAAAAAACATACATGCCTATTTAACATCTAAATACTACCACATTTGCCTAGGTCTCCATTTAGTGGAATTGGCACTAGAACAGAACTGCACAAGCTGAGAACCTAGTCCTTCATTTGACCTTCTGATTATTAATCCAATTAATCACTTAGTAGTAGATTTAACTCAGTTCTTCATGCCTACATAGTGTCAGCCTGGTAGGAGGTTCTCCATTCTTCCCTCAACAAATAAATCTTTTATTCTTCTGCCCAGAAAAAGAATGATATTAAATAAATATTTTGTTTCCTGAGGGTAATTACACACAAAATGAGAGAAAAAGCCAAATACAACAAGCTGCAACAGGCAGAAAGTGTATTCATCTGTAGTACACAGAATTACTTGTAGCTGAATTCTGCTAAATTATTTTAATGTATTACATAGAATTTTATTGCATTACTGCCTCACAGTAATGGAACTTCTCATAGGACTAAGCATTATTTGATTTATATAAAATTAAGGAATCCAGCCTCAGTATAGACCCAGCACACAAACTGAAGTGTATGTGGAAGGGGGAAAGACCCATGCTCACACAACCATTTTCAGTTTAAAGAAAAAAAAACAAGCCCTGCTCCCACGACTGATGTCTCCTGAAATGCTGGGTAGGTGTCTGACTGTGCTTTCTGTAAGATAACAGCAACAGCCATGGCAGGTGGCACAGGGCCAGCACCCAAGAGTGCCAAAGGTACAGAGCTATCTGCACTCACCAGGCAGTGAAATGGAGCGTACACCTGGCTTGAAACTAGTGGTTAGTGCGGCTATTTGGAAGAAATGTACAAAATTTTCAAAGCACCAATCTACTTATGTCACAATAATGGCAAACTCCGATCGCCTGTTGGGAATATCTTCTTGAAATTTCTTTCATGCCAATATGGAGTTTAGACATTGCAACATAGGGCAAAAGGAGCAAGCATTTTTTATGTTTTTGTTGGATTTTGCAGCCTGCCCTGCAATTAGCTGAGAACTAAACAGTTATTGCCTCTCCTCCATACATCAATCCTTTTTTGCCAACACTAGTTATGGCTGTTAACAGTGGCAGCAAAGCCACCAAAATGATCTCATGTAGCAAATTCTGTTCTGAATATGAGAGGCCAACAGAACTAATAGCCCCCAGCTTAAAGGCAGTCTTCAAAAACAGCAGTTCTCCTAAACAGATAATTTTTCACCTTTAGTCTGCTTTTTCAAAACACCTTACTACAGTCTACCATACTCAGAAGACTTGAACAAGATTAATTTACATCCATTCTGGAAGACACAGATCAGAAAGGTGAGTATATTTTAATCCCTTTATTGCTATTAGAGCCCTTATTATTCTCACAATGTCTGTGGAGAGAGACTGTTAGATGCAGGTTTTACAAAAATATATTTCACAAGTAGTACAATTTATATTGACCTTACTATGGAAAAGTATGGATTTTTCTATAGTCTCATGCTTCTGGGCTGGAGAACAAAAGTACACGTAGTTTATAAGGTACGGACTTCAGTAAAGAGCTAAGTGATATATAATAAAATAAAGCTTGTGCTTTATTATCTAGGGGAAGACTATGCAAATCATGGATAGAAATATGCATCTGCCATTTCTTGCACCTCATTCTTTTGTAGAAGTATTTCCCAGCTGTGACAGAACTGAGCCCCAGCAGCTTTCATGGTGGGACTTTCCTAACAGCCAGTCACAGAGAGCCCTGGCACGGGAGATTCAAGAACGCTGCCTAGTTGAACTGGTTAGGAACTTCTGTGTCTTTTCGAAATGTTCAAGTCTTTAATCTCTTTAGAAAAAGGTCTTGACAGCAAAAGCTTTTTTCTCTTTAAGGATATCTTTGGCAAGAAATGGAATGTTAAAATAAATGCAATGTTAAAATACATGGCTACATCACTAAATACAAACATTGCCTCAGGAAAAAAAAAATGACAATGGAAAGAAATCTCAGTATTCCTCAGTTCAAAAAAGAAAAAAAACAATAAAAAAAGCAAATTCAAAGTCACTACCTACACTTGATCTAGGCATTCTTTCACAAACTTCTTTTATACACCTTAACTAGGAAGAGTGAAGAACCAGAGTGTAATTTTTTTTAAACACTCATGAAGACACTTAAAACACACTAAACGGAGACTAAATGGAGTCTTTAATTCTTTTTACAGAAGCATCAGAAGGAAGCCTGTCAAACAATAAAATACACACGGACACATGTAAATATGAGACGAACTCTTCAGCTTTAAAAACAAATAGAAACAGACCCCCATAATACCTCCCAAGCTCCTTCTAATTCCTCCTATAGTACCTTAGCCCTTAGATTCTTTTACAGCATTTGAGAAATTCCACAGTTTCTACTCACAACTCCTGCTTAAGTAAATTTTTTTTTTAAAAAAAGTTCATTTTATTTTACTTAGGAGTTTAAATACTATACAAGTAGTCCAAATTTTGGAAGTCTTATTAAAAGTTATAGAATTTAATTGACACTTCAAGTAAGATTGTAGCTAGTAATGACAGCCCCCTAAATATTATTTAAAATGCTTACTTAGCATGGTCTTTTACGGCATTTGAAGTGTCAAGCAATGAATACTAACTCAAGAAAGTTTTCTTTTCCTCATTTTTCTTCTAGCCATTCATATTTCCGTAAAATTTTAAGTTTATAGTTGTAGGTATTTTAACATAAAAAAATTACTCTGATAGCTGCAGCATCACATCAATATATTCTGAAAAAGCTTTCTCCTGTTGCTTGATGTTAAAAAAAAAAAATGGAAACCACTCCTCCATTTCGTTTAAACAGTTTGTTTGACTCAAGCTTTTAAGAAAGTCAGAAAGAGAATCTGCTTTTATTCTTCCATTAGTTACTATTTATACTGTATCCTTCCATATCTACTAGTGACACAAGTCATTTTACAGTGAAAGTTCATCTGTGGACAATGCTGGGCCATTTCAGAGAAAGTTAAAGTGGTTTTCAGGAACACTTAAACACAAGTTATCTAACTTGCGAGCTGCACAGAGCTGCATTCTTTTTTTCCTTGTTTTCTCTTCTCCCAATGACATTCCTATAGAGTTCATAGGACACAAAGTCCAGAGAGATTTTTACTACAATGGCATCAAAAGGCTAAGATTTGTAAGTGTGGCAAAGACTATATAAACTTGCTTAGCACATGGATTAGCAATCATCTGACTTACCTGTGTATGGCAGCTCCACAGACACTCGAAAGAGAGGCATAAACTCCATCCCCAAAGACATAAAATTGCCACAGAGGACAGTTTGCTGGGCAAAGGACATCTTCTGTCCCCTTTCTAAGGTCAAGTCCTCTTGTAAAGCATGTGATAGCAGTAGAAGCTAAAGAGAAAAGAAGAACTTATGACCTGAAAATCTTAAGGATTTGTTGTTAGTTTGTTTTTTTTTTTTTTTTAAGTTTACACATTTTCCAAGTTTAAAGCAATATCTGAATTTGAAATTAGGTACAATGACTACAAAGATATCTTTGGAGCTTACAAGTGTACAGTTATGACAAGGAAACACACACTTCAAAATTACTTATGGGGAAAAAGCAGCAGAAAAAGGTGAAAAGGTAAAAAAAAACCCAAAAACATGAACACGCAACATTAAAATAATATCCAAGGAACATTAAAAAAAAACCCAATTCACATCTGTAAGTTTACTGCAGAGACAGAAGGGCAAGGGGAAGACCTTTGAGGGCTGATGGACCACAGACGCAGGTGGCACTTTACAAGGAAGAAATTAAATCACTCTGACATCCCCACAGTAATCTCCAGCCTTAAGACATCTATGAGTCACTTGGGAAATTTTGAAACTTCTCTCCAGTGGCATTCATGAGGCAGGTTGACAGCAGCATTTCCCTTAGCCTCTGCAATAAATCCCACTGAGGCCAGTGTAAAGAA
>VZTI01000912.1:893299-913229 GCA_013397865.1 Struthidea cinerea
GTCCAGCGCTTCCCTGAGCAGCCGGGTGCAGCAATCCGCCTCCCTGCCCGGTAATTCGCCCGCTCCGGACGGGCAGTGGAGGTGTGAGGACGTTCCCGTGCCCGGCGAAGCGCCCTTGCGGTTTGCCTTCCCGGCCCTGCCCGCGCACCCCTCGATACCCTCCCACCCACGGCTCTCCAACATCTCATGTCAGGTGTCTTTACTCCACATACTTTGGGAAAGGCGAGCGAGGTGTTAGCTACTTCGCGACAGCATCTACCCCTTCCTCTAAGCTGAGCGAAGGGACATGAGCACTGCGAGGTGCCGCGAGGGGCTGCCGAGCTCGCCCAGCCCGCCCCGGGTCCGCCGGGCGCCGCCGCCGCCGCCGCCGTGCGGGGGCCTTACCTGGTCCCTCTGGGCGCTGCAGCGGGGAGAAGCCGGGGATTTAAGCCTGGCTGAATCATTCGAAGAGATGGAAATACCCGAACCGGTGTTTCGGGTATCGTTTCTGTTTGGTCTAAAATGTTAGCGCAAATACTACAGGTGCCTAGCTTTCATTTAAGTAAAACTTTGCTTAAATTAAATTAACGAAAAAAATGCAGAAAATCAAAACGACCATCCCCGTAAAAACCAACCAACCAACCGAAAACCAAACCAAACCAACCAAACCAAACCCTCCACTTCACAGCCTAATCCGTTTCCGCAACTCAGTGCACACACGCACGTGTGCTGCGAAGTACCGGCCGGCGCTGATGTGCACTGGACGGGTCACTTGGGAATCGTGGGCAGAGGGCAGAGGTGCGTGTATTTTAACGAATGCCTTAAAATCGCATTCTGTACCGGCCATCGGCGTACGCTGTTTGACTTCTGCTGGGACAGCTGTTCCCGAAATGAACTTTTAAATATAAATAAGCTTTCAGACTTCATAGGAATTAGGATTTGCCGGGGCAGAAAATTAAGTGCGGGCGGGTGTTGCAGCCAGCCCTGAGAGCGACCGGCTTTGGGAGACAGCTGTTCAGGGCAACTCGCTTTAGTTGTGTGTTTGTTTGTTTGTTTGTTTTTTTAAGGTGGCATAAAAATGCCCTTTGTGAAATATCTCTTCGTATGATTGAAAAGAAATGTATTTGAGAACTCTGCGATCCGTTCAGGGATATGTCGCCTGTAAAACCAACATAGGAAGCATGACCGGGTAAGTTATTCTTAATTTATTGCTTTTCCGGAGTTTAATTCAAGCAAAGCACAGAACTGGTGAGAACACGATACCTCTTTCCCCCACAGCTTTGATCGTCCCAGAAACACATTTTTATGCTTCCCACACAGGATAAAGGTGGCGATGCTTTCCTCATGACATGGTCTTCTCCTACAGGAGCATCTCAAATGCAAAACTATGCAAGGCGGGTGATGCAGGTGTCAGGAACTTCTGCTGGCGTTTCTTTCAGCTTTTCAGGATCCCGAGATCTTGTAAAGAAATTTCTGCTCGCCAGCAAGATGCCTTCTCCGCTAGAGGTGCCCTCGAGCGGGTCGGTCACCTTTCGCCAAAAGGTGTGTCCCTGAGCTTTTCTCCCGTGCGGGGTCTCCCGCAGATGCAGTCTACTCGGCACAATTTTTGTGACAATCCTCGGTCCCATTTCCTTAGAGCTGAGATATTTAAGAGAGAAGGGACAGACATTTGCTCAATTTTTATTTTTAAAGAAGAAGTCTGGGTAGCCAAAGGGCTCCCAGGGGGCGATGGCAGCCGTGGGGCTGGCAGCGCTGGCGTCCCGCCTCTCTGCAAGGCAACGGGGCAATCCCCGCTCCCTTCCCGGTGCCCGCGCCCGCTCCGCAGCTCCCGCCCCGCAGCTCCCGCCGCCGGCTCCGCCGCCAGCCCCGCTCCAGCCGGGGGCACGGAGGCGGCACAAAAGCGGAGCTCAAGCCCGGCGGGGGAGACGGTGTTGGCTGGTCCTGGGCTAATGTTTCAACTTCGCCGGTGGCGAGAGCAAATTGCTCCGCAAAAAGTTTTGTCACACGGGCTGGGGTGTTTGCCGCGGTGAAATGTCCCGGGACCGGAGGTCGAGCGACAGGCAGAAAGAACAGGGAGAGGCATCCCATTTATGCCGGGAAATACGGGAAATGCCTGAACCGAGGGAGACTGGCTGCCTTGCCACACAGCCCCACAGAAACCTCTCTGTCGTTTGTGTGAAGAAAGGCTTTGTGCAAAGATCAAAAAGTACAGAAGAAAGCACTAATTAAATTTTAAGCCCTCCATTCCACTTGGGTAGGAAGGACTCTTCCTGTGCCTTGCAGTTCACTCGCTGGGAAAATACGTTCACTCATCCTCATTGTAGCCCTCCATTACCTCCTTTCTACATTTTTCTTTCCTCCGATTCCCTTCATTTTTTGGGGTTTGTGTTTCTGGCTTGTCCCTGCATTCCTTTCAGACCTACAATGCTTTCCTTGACACCTTCTTCCCAAAGGCTACTTTAATTATCCTCCAAACTGTTTCTCATTGACTTGTGCGTGTCACAGTCAATTTTATGTTCAAGAGGTTCTGAGCTGAATTTTTTGAATTCAGAATTTTTGAATGGTTTTGAAACCATGCTGTCCTGGGAAGAACATTAAGGAGTTGCCAGGAATGCTGGTATGAGACAGGCAAATTGATGCCAGGCTGATGGAGCACACACATGTGCCTGGTGCAGGGCATCCATCTGTAGCAAGGCTGTTTGATGCCTTAGAGACAGGTGATTTGAAGGACCTTCAAAGGGGTACATGCAGATGTTACACTCCATGTGGACACAGCCCTTTTCCTGACATCATGGGGCTCAAATTAATTCACACCATCACCTTAGTTAGGCTCCTTTATGAAACATTTGTTTTGTTTTGTTCCCAAATTACTGTCTTGATAGTAAAACAAACAGAATCATATCCACTTAGGAAAAAACCACATTGAATAAATATAAACATTCAAGCCAGAAGAAGGAAGCAAATGATTGTGGAAGAAGCACCTAAAGCAAAGACTGTAACACGGGATTTTTTGATACCCTCTGTGTTGGGTGGCAGGGGAAGCGCTAGTTTATGTAAATATAAGAGCATGCATATGGATATTTAGTATTAAGCAGCACCGGGGCGGAGGCTGGAGCATTGGAGCTCTGCCACTGTTCCTGTCCCACTGCTGAAATGCTCCTTGGCAGCCCTTTGTCCCCCGGCACCTGCCGGGCTCCCAGCACGGGGGTTACTCCCGCCAGGAATCTAACGTTGCCTCCTTGCTTTGGAGGCAGAGAGTGCTCACACGCACGGACAAGCACCAGGCCATGGCAGGTGGCCAAGGCCCATGGGGACACCTCAGCAGGGGCTACAGACACAGCAGGCACCTTGCCTGGCATTGCACAGCCTGGAGTCCTCTCCAGGATGGCTTTTCTGGAGTGGGCTCTTTACCATGGCCAGAAGAAGGGTGGAACCACCCTCCAAAGCACCAGCCTGGCAGCCTGAGGAAGACAGGTGGCTGCGTGCAGGCCTCCCCTTTCAAGAGTTTAAGCATGACTGCTAGCAAAAAGTTCCTGATGGGCAGCAAACCCTCATCTACCTGCAGTTTATACCTTTTAAATTAGCAAATTATTTTATACAGTAACTGCAGAGCTCTGTGAGGAGGGACTAGGTGTGGCTGTCTCCTCTCCTATCAGGGCTTTCCCCATGAAAAGGGAGAAGACCACCCATCTCTCACCCATGATCAGTACTAACCTCACCTCTATCCTGTCCTGTTGTGTGCTCTCCAGAGTAACATGAAGGTTGGTCCTTACCATGATGTCTGAAGAAATTTTCTTTTTCAAGATAAAATTTAAACTATGTTTGATACTGTGAGTTCCATTACTGTATTAATTCAAATAATTATCTTATATGTTTCACTGACATGAGGATAAAAATGAAGCCTGGGGACATAATAACAGAGCTAAATTTAATCTCTAACAGAGATTAAATTTACTTCATATATGAATTTTAACAACACATGTAAAATTGTAATGATTATTTCAGAAGTAGTTAATGGCTCTGGATTCATCCTTGGTTTCTTAGCTTGGGACATTATGAAGACCTTTTTTAGCCTGGAGTGTATATTTATTAACATCTTGAAATTTTTTTGTGTTAAAACATTGAGGATTCTTAAATAATTAATAAATAAAAGAATGGGGCCCTGCTTCCATTTGCTGCCCATTCACTCTTCTGTTTTACTTGGTGCAGCAATGCCATTGTGTGCAGGAATAAACTGCCAGTCAGAAAATCTCTTTTGTACACTGACAACTGGGGATGCTGATCTCTGTGGTGAAAGCCAAGGTGTGTGCTTTCTGGAAACAGAATTTCAAATCCTGTTTCTGTAGCCAGCAGCTGTAGTCTGAGGGTTCATCCACCTGTTCAGTCAAACAGGCTGCTTCCTGTTTCATGGGCATGCATTTCTTAGAGAAATAGGTCTCTTTCTGTAAGCGAGGTGCATTTTTCTGCTTCATATAAACATTATGTTAATCCTGAATGGAAATGCCCGACCAGAGCCTGCCCGTAGTCATATGGCTGTTGTTGAATGTGTGGCTTCTGTTATTCCTGGCTCTGTAGTTGGTGAACATGCTGTTCCTTCCACTTCCTTCAGTAACAGTCATCTGCACATTTTGAGGGTAATCCAGGGCACCACACACACACACAGAAGCCATTCTTAAAAACACGAATTCTTCGTCTTTCCTTCATGCACACTTACATTTGCGCACAATATTTGCAAATCATCATAAATGAAAAAGACGTTTTCTGACTAACTTTGTAAAGTGAAGATACGGTGAATTCAATTTACCCACTTTAACCCCTTAGTAATTGGAGTAGAATGGGACAAGCAATCTGTGAGGGTTAGAATTTGAATTGGTACCTTTTCTCTTGATTGCTGTGAAACATCCAGGAAAAAGAGATAATTGAGCAATATTTGTAAATGTGCATGGCACGTGAAGACCCTCTGTAACATGCTTTTATTGCTAGTCCAGAAAAGTACATATTGCCAAAACTAGCCAGCACTTGGCCATTTTGAGAAGCAGAAATATGTCACTGGTGGATTGCCCAAAATCAGAATCATGCAAACCCATTTGTAACTCTTTTATTTCACTGGGCTTTTGAGTATCATGAACTAATGGAAGTGAAACCTAGATGTATTTCATTAATTGAATGAGAAAACCCATGGTTTTGCTGAGCTTGATTTAATCATCTACACAGATGGTTGAAAAGAGCCACTTTTCAGTTTCTAGAAAGAACAGGCATTATGATACCTATATCTGTGCATTATTACAATCATCTGTTTAAAATTTTTTTTGCAGAATTCTAATGACAGCAAAGTAAACAGATTTATGATATCTATTAAGGTACCATTGTATCTTTATTTAATACTGAGATTCTGATAACACTCAGAGATTTCAGAAATAATTGTGTTTCTGTCTTGTTCGGTGCAATATAGGCTTGTAGGAGAATGATTGTTGATCCAGGGCAGCTTACAGTCTCTAGAGATTAAATGTCTCTTTTTTAAAATCAAGGGTACTATCATCTATTACTTACAGGGATGAAATTTCAGTTCAGATTTCACTTTGGCATGTATTGTAAGCATTTATGTGGATTTTAAAATATTTTTATAGTTTCTATTTTGAGGATTAAAAAAAAAAATATCTGATGCTTGTTGTTAAATCACTACTTTTTACACTTGGAGTTTGATTTATTCTCCAGAATTCAGCTCCTTCAGCCAGAAATCATAGACTTGGCTTTTGACTTTTTTGTAGTTGAATTACTACCCATCTCCAGCAACAGATGGAGCTGTAGGTATTTTTCTCTTTCTTAGTCCTTCATTGTTCCTTTTTCCCCCTTCAATAGTAATTGGAATATATTTTCTTAAAATGGGAATTATTTGCCACAACACTAATTTACCTCCAACTCCAAGTTATGTAATGCTAAAAACACAACTTCTCCAGTGACTGCATCCAAGGTATGGAAAGGGTGAAAGCAAATTGCTTGCATTTTTCTTCCTCTGAAGGCAATGGCAAGTGTCAACCTTTTCCTTCCTGCAGAATTAAGGAGCTGTGGACAGTTTGTGGCATCAGAGGATAGTGGCTGAGGATGCCTGGGTTCGTCCGGTGGTTGGTTTTGTGTAAGGGTGAAGGGGGGCTTGGTAAGACTGTTTAACTCTTCTTGAATCAGGCAAAAAGAAGACTTCACCCTGTGCATTTCCTTTGCAACAAAAAGGATATCTTAAAACTAGAAGTATTCTGAAACCCATCCTTAGCCAGGTTCATCATCCATCTCTGCTTGGGTATATAACTAGAGGGCAGCCATGGATAAGAGAGCAAAGATGCCACATACACAGGGATGTGCAGAGTGATGATTTCCTGGAAGTGTAGTGGTCTTATTCTGTATGGCTGAGTATCACAGCCACAGCCTGCCTCTGGTGGTGAAATACCTTTGGTGGAGAAATCCTGCTTTTCAGAGGAATGCCTAATACTAAGGGTAGATGGTTTTCAGGTCCTCTAAGGATGTGCTGAAGGTTTTTATCTTTTAAGCTCTATGAGCATGTTTGTTTGGCCTTTTGTGAGGCTGTTCTTCGAGCCATTTCAGTGTATGCACTGGTATGGGGAGAGAGAAGCCTGGTTTCTTTTGAGAGAACACAAGTTTGAGAGGAGAAAGCAAATAGTATATTGGCCTTTAGCTCTGCCAGTTCCAGTCAATTCAGAGAGATGATTCATTGTACAAAGACTATTCAGGACAGTGTTGGAGTGAATCATTAATTACTTTAAAACTTGTTCAAGTGAATGGTAGTTTTGCACTACCAGAAATCACTGGATTAATTCCTTTGGGTTTTATTGATTTTTATTCCTGTCTTTTAACACTGTATTCTGTCTTGTTAAATGGGACTTAAAAACTTATTCAGATCATGAAATCAAAGAGAGGAAATATTTTCCCCTGAAGAACAGCGGAGACTAAAAAATAGAAAACAACAATGCTTCTTTTATTTTTAAAAGTCATGCTGAATGATGAATACAGATCTTCACTTTGGTGCAAAACTTTTTTTCCCCTGTCAGCTATTGCCAGTTTGAAAGAGATATAAAATATTTTGAAATAAAGAAGCAGTACAGAAATTAGTGGCCATTCCTTTTCCCACTGAGAGAATTTTTTAAAACAGGCGTTGCTGTAATCCTTTGCAATAGAAATTCAAGATATTTTATTCACATATAGCTAGCGTAGTTTTGTAGGACTAGGATCTCTCTGAGCCCCTAAGTTCAGAACTGCTTAGAAAAATATTAAGAGTATCATGGGTTATGATAGAATTGCTGGAACTGTTCAGGATGACAATGTTTACTTTGATGTCTCTGAGACTCACACCCTGAAAAGGATTTAAAGGCCATAAACTCATACGCTTTGTTCTCAGATTTTTGTTTTAATTCCTTCTGGTTTTACTGATATTTATTTCCTTTCTTCTGACACTGCTGTCTGTGTTGGCTCTTAAAATCTTACTCAGATCATGATATCAAAAGAGAGGAAATGTGTTCTTGCATTGTCCATCTTGGCAGGGGGATTGGTTAATTCTTAAAATGGGAATGTGGCATAGGATTTGAAGTTCTTAATTTGTTACCTCAAGTATCATCACTATTCACTGTCTCTGAATTGCACATCTGCTTGTACATAGCATGACTTTTGCTACTGTGATGTAAGTAATTTCTTTCTGTAGTAACAATAGTGACACAATTTGTTCGTTGTTAGAAGAGTAAATAAAGGATTTAAAAATTTATATCTGAACCAAAAGTAAAGCATTTTATTTCAATTTAATCACAAAATATTTTTTTTTTCACGTCAGGGTTTCAATTAAAAATAATGGAATTTTGATTGAAAATGTGAGAAGTTTAATTTTTAAAACATTGTAAAAACCCTGCTTTTCTGAAATGACACATCTGATTTTGATGTATTAGAATATTCTAATATTACAACTAGTTAAAGATAAAAAAATCGGACTTTTTTCACCAGATTTAATCTTTGCAGAACGTCTCTCTGCAGTTCTGTTTTCTGAATTATTCACTATTCAAAAAAAATATAGTTCTTCAGGTTTTCTTCCAGTTTTATGCATTTGCTTGTGTCTGTGAAGCTTTTCTGTAAGAAATATTTACATATATCACTTGATAGAGTAGGTGATTTTAATGCACAAAATAAAACAGACATGCTGAATTTTCAAACTCATTGTGTGTGAAGTAGTCAGTATCCGTAAAGATGGAAAACCTAAATCATTAAGGAAAATTTTATTTTTCAAAACTGGAGAAGTAATTAACAGGAACATAAAAACTATCACAAACTGTATTTATATATTAAGGGTCTCACAGAAGTGAAGATAAAGGGGGAAGACAAGAAAAATCAACAAAATATGAAAGGCATAGGGATAAAACAATAAACGGAAAGGGGCTGTCCCTTAGACTTCAGGTTCCTTGGTGGGTGCCCCTTCACTTTCCCTTTCCAAGCCATCCCCAGCCCCACGCGGGGGGGGTTTCTGTACACCCTGCAGAGGGTGGTCCCTCCCCGGACAGCCGCAGCCCTGCCCGGACGGGCAGCTGAGGCTGCCGGGAGAGCTGGGACTCTCTCAGTGTGCTCGGTCTGCCAGGGAGGCTGTCTCTACACCTGTGCTGGAGAAACCAAACTCTGCTTCTCCACTGGAAAGTGGGTCTGGGGGCCTTTGAGTAATGCTGGATCCTTATTTGGAAGCTAAAATAATGGTCAGTACAAATAGGTTAATCCATAGTTAACACTTGTTAACTTGTGGACTCAAGTGTCCGCAGCTCCAAGTCCTTTTTGGTACTTCTTGCCAGCAGCAGATGTGGCAGTCTCACTTTTTTCTTCCCATGGATTTGTCTCGCCAAGATATCTGCTTTTATTAGCAGCATTTGATCTCTCTCTAATGAGGTGACCACATTACAGCTTTGTTAAGTTCCTTCCCTAGAATGGTACTTCATGTTCAGATTTTTTGTTTATGTCACACAGTGTCACAAAAAGGGCTGCTGCAACCCTCAGAAGTTGATTTATTGCAAGTGCTTCTTGCTGGGAAAGATTGTTTTTATTTTTTGGTAGTGTACGTATTTTTAACATTTACAGGGGAAGATTAAATTCTCAAATTTTTTTTTGTTTGCTTGTACTGCAGACTTTCAATTAACATTAATTGGTTACATTAAAATTAAGAATGTTTTCCATGAAATTATGCTTCAGGAATGCTTAAATACACTTTTTAATGTTTCTGATCCAAATACAGACAATTTCTTAAAAGAACACTAGTAGGAGGTCCATTCTTCAGTTTTATAAACATTTCTGTGCCTCACTAAGGCCCACAAGACCTGGGATAAGGCCAATGTAGACCAAATACAAGTTGGCTGATACATGTGCAGGACTTGAGGCCAATATAAATGCATCTATGAAATGCATGTGTATGAAAAATCTGTGGAAAACAGTTTGAAGAAGACCACCAACAAATAGATCACACATGAACATTTCTTTCATGTGCCTGAAAGAGAGTCTTTGCAAATATGTTTAGACAGTTTTATCTGTAGATTGTCATTTACCACAGAACTGGAGAGAAAATGGTGTTTTACAACTATGTCCAATACGAGAGATGTAAAAAGTAACCTATTATGCCACATTGTAGAGAAACATATTAATTTTTAAAGAAGTTTTGTAAGTGAAGCCATTGATAGAATGGAAGAAATAAATGTCTAAATTTATGATGTTACTTTTTAATATGTGTCTGAAGAAATGTTTAATCATTTAGCAAATGCTGCACATGAATGCTAAGCTGAACTGATTAAATATTTGCAAGTTACCACTATGAATGTTGTACTTCATCAGAAGATTTTGATGATGCATTAGGTGCTTGAAAGATAATCTAAATATGAGCCAAACCCAATTCCATCTGCTAGGTAGCAAATGAAACTGTGGTTGGTAAAAGAGCCAGGGCCTGCAGCCCATAGTTGTGTTCACATGAGTCATTCTGAAGTCTGTGACAGTGAGCACTGTTCTGCCTTAGCGAGGGTTGCAGATTTGCACTGTTTATTAGGATTAATTCTGTACTCTAACTTTAAAAGGGAAATGTCACACTAATGCCAGCATTTATTGGTATCCAGCAAAACTTAGAGACAATGAATCCTTGCTCTTTCAAATACAAGCACTCCATGAAGCAATTCTTTCCCCAGAAAGGGATTTGAACTCATTGTCACATCTGGCATAAGCAAAGCCACATCTAACTGTTTAGGGTTTTTTCTTTACTTCCAGAAGAAAAAAGACCAAATGCAAAAAAAACCCAAACAAACCACCTCCCCTCACAACCCCAGCTACAAAAAGTATATTGTGCTGCGGCTGTCCCTCCCTTCCTGAGTTTTCCCGTTCTGTCCTTTGTTGTTGGAGATAATGCTTTCTTTTCATTGTGAACAATTATTAGATACATATTTTATGCATTTTATAATGCAAATCTATCAATTTATTTGAAAATCTCTACAAGTTTAATGACATTTAAGTTTTTAATTTTTAACTTTGCGATTCAACGGTCAGTAAAAATTCAAAATCCAAGCTGTATAATTTCATGGGGACAATATGTACTACTGAATTAGATATGTTAATTTTATCATTGGGAAACACATAAAACACACTTCTTCAGGTTTTTGAAAAAAATTTTGAAGGAAATAGAATGTATAGAGTGTATTTCATAGTATAAATTTTGTCACATACTTCAAATACAAGATGACGCCCTAATGATGTCAAGCCGTGTTAAATGGGATGTACGTGCATGCTGTCGTCAAGTAGAAATTGTAATGGGAATGTTGGGTATTATTCCCTGGGAAATATTCATTACCCCCTTATTTTGGACTCCAAGCTCATCCGATAATTTGGAAGTTAATTGCCTTTGACTTTCTCTGCAGATACTACAAAAGACAAAGGAGAAATTTCATTCAGATGTGCTTCACTGAAAACAGAAGGAAAAAATAGAGCCTACTTTTCTTTTAATAGGGACCCCTCCCTAGTGTGACTGATGTCTGACAGAGAGATGTATAGTATGAGTAATGTGAGGTTCAACAAAGCTGAGCACTGGGTCCTGCCCTTGGGTCACAGCAACCCCAGGCAGCACTACAGGCTGGAGCCAGAGTGGCTGGAAAGCTGCCTGATGGAAAAGGATCTAATAGTGCTGGTCAACAGCTGCTGAACACGAGCCAGCGTGTGCCCAGGTGGCCAAGAAGGCCAGTGACATCCTGGCCTGGATCAGCAATAGTGCGGCCAGCAGGACCAGGGCAGTGATTGGACACTGGTGAAGCCACACCTCAGATCCTCTGTTCTGGGCCCGCCCTCACAAGCAAGATGTTGAGGTGCTGGAGCGTGCCAAGAGAAGGGCAACGAAGTTGGTGAAGGGTCTGGAGCACAAGTTATATAAGGAGCAGCTGAGGGAACTGGGAGCGTTTAGCCTGGAGAAAAGGAAGCACAGGGGTGACCTTAGCCCTCTCTACAACTGCCTGAAGGGAGACATATCAGCGCTGATGAAAGTTATGGAAAAGGCTATTAAATGTGAGAGATGATTTTGCTTTGAAAGCTGAAATCAGAGTGGTGGTGTAGCAGCAGCCAGATGTTAGTTTTCGTATGCTAGGGCTTAATTGGATTATTAGTGAGTAGAGAAGAAGTCAGGAAAATTAGAGATGAATCTACAGGTGTTGCACACTAACAGCGGACTGGAGGAAGTAGTCTGTACATGTCAGTGTATCTACATGGATTGGCTCTTTTGGGCGGTGTTTAAAAAACTGATATTTGTACTTATATAAATATATGTATCTACATATCATATATAGACATGTATTTATAAAGTGTGGAAACTGCAAGGGTAAACATGATGTGTTAGCAGAAGGGTTTAGCATGTTAAGGATAACAGAGAAAATAGCATGCAGTGAAAATGTTAGCACTGAAAATTTTAGGGGCAAATTCACAAGTATGAGCATTGTAAATGAGTTGTATTGCTACAATCTTCTGCTGGAACAGCAGTTGGTTGCAGAAGTGATTTTTTATGTCTGATATTGCTGTGGCAACAAGATGTCAGCTGGAGTTCAGAAAAAGAAGAAACAAACTGTTGAAAATGAGGGTGAGACCAAGTGAGAAAAGCCCAGAAAAAGGAGGAGGCAGGGAATAAGGTGTTGAAAAAAGATGACAGGTGGGATACAGAAGGTGAGAAAAGACAGGAAATAGAGATCTGACTGGATAGCTGTATTTCTTGTTCTTTTTCCCTGCTTACCATTTGAAGCACAGATTTTATTGTACTCTCCTCAAATGCTCTGAGGCTTTTGTCCAACCAGGAGTTACAAGAAGAAGTAAGCAGACACGGGGAATATTTATTGACTTAACTGGAGTATAATATTGATAACAAATCAAAAGCCTTTTAGCTACATGGCAAGGAAACAGGATTAAATAAAACCCCAAATCCTCTTTGGCTGCAATATCAATCCCAGACCAGTCTCAGAGTGCAAGAGATGTGAAAGTATAAAAAATAACCTAAATTAAAGATTAAAATAGCTAATGTTGGTGTTCTGTTTGGGTATAGAAGCACCAGTTGAATCAACTGAAAAACAGTTTGTTTGTGCAGCCAGTCCTTCAAACAGGCAGCTAGGAGCCAAATGAGTATTAAAGAACATGTGAAAGTGCTGAGAGAAAAGACAGTCCAGGGAGTGAGTTTTTTGTTTGCTGCTGCTCTCTGAGCTAGGAAACATCCTCCTTATTAAAAAAATTCCTCCTAGCAGCTAGCTCCCAGAAACCTTGAGAAGAGAATTGCTACTGAGAATGAAGGGTAGTACTCATCAAACAACAAACAAAGGAGAGAGAACTTCTTAGGAAAAAGATTTATCTTCTTTCTCCTAGTGTTTACTCAGTGCTTATAAGTAATGTAAGTACATGAACACCTTCTTGGACTCTGTGGATGGGAAAGCACTGACAAGTCTCAAGTACAGATCTACTCTTCCATTTTTTCAGAGCAGTGCCCCTCTTCATTCCTGATGGAAAATGTCATATTTTTATCAGCGTGCACAGATTTTTACTTTTGTCAGAAAGGTACTACTGTTTCCTCTTTGTGACACCATCATTAGAAAAGTAGTCTAGAAGGTGCTGTGCTGGAATTAAGTGCTTCTGCTGTGCATCATGGCCATGCAGTTTATTAGCAGAGATTTCTCTTGTGAATGTCTCTGACATCCTGGGACTCAGATTTGATGGAGTCCTTTAGAAGCAGCAGTTAATTAATTACACTGAGAGGATAAAAAAAGCGAGGAAATGGTTATTTTGTAGTGCAAGACATCTCTGTGTGTATATTTAGCTATGGGGACAGAAAAAGAAAGGAAAAATATTCTGATGATTTTTGAGCATTTTGGAAAGTCATTGTTCTCTCGTGGCTATGGCAGAAAGACCAGTATTTTTTCTGCTGTGTATATTGTATATGCAATTGTTTACCCTGGATGTAGTTTCACAGTTCCCTGCCTCCAGGTGGAAAGCCAGATTAAAGGGTCCTCTCTATCCTCCACCCCCGGCCATGCTCTCGGCGACTCATTGTCCTGCACTTCTACAACCGCCCATGTGCCCAAAGCCTTGTGATGCCACCCTGACAAAATCTGAAGGGATCCAGGTTAAAAATAACTCTGCCAAAGGGTTATTTTCAGCAATCCGGTTTACCCTGGGCTCCTGCAAGCAGTTGTTGTGGCGTAGCTGGAGAGGAGAAGCTGCAGCGGAAGAGCAGGACCACGCAGCCGGAGGTGGGAAGGAGAAGCAGATGCCAACCTCCTGTGGCAGGATGGACTCTGCTGCCATTAACACCTTTGGAGCTGTGGGTGTGATCCTGTTCTTGCTGAAAACAATAGGGTTAGCCCGGGGCATGAAGGAGGTGGTCTTCTCATCTCAAGTCCCAAATAACAAATGGTTATTTGTTGGTGTCTTTTACTCTCTGAGAATCCTTTGCTGTATTAATAGTTCTACAACTAGTTAATTAATAGTTATTAATAGTTCTACAACTGTCTTACACAGACCATTCCTTTCTGTGTTTATGTATTGGATTTTTTGTGTCAATTGCATATCTGCAGGTAAAATTAGAAATCTGAAGTCAAAAATCAGCCACTGAGAACATTCCAACACCAATATTTAATATTCCATACACCAATACAAAATTCATTTCTGATTTGGGTACATATCTAAAGGATATGTGGTCAAAATGGTTTTGGATGTCTTCAAGATATTTGAAACAGCTGAATGGGTCTTCTGTGTCAAAAATTTTTTCCTGTTTCTGAATCATAAAATTGACTAGATAAAAATAATTTATAAAATGATTTTTTAAAATAGTCTTTAATATAAAATCTTTAAATTTCAAATTTTAAAAATAGAGCTTTTGGGCATATTCACTTGGTCACTTATTAAATTAACTGGATCTGATGTATTTTCTTAGAGTTTTTTCTCTTGAACTGTGACTCATGGCTTGCATGTTGCTTAAGTGCCACAGGACAGTTTATTTTTATAATACTAAATTTGGGAATATTTATAGATAGTCCACTTGGCTGGGAATAGAAGGCTTGTGAAGATGTGAAAGAACAAGAAACACGAATTCACCCAGGTTGAGTGAACCCTGGGTGAGCAATGCCTGCTCTCCAACCTGACCAGCAGGACACACCTAGAAGCTGCTGCACATATCAAAAGATTTGGGCCCAAAGAAGAAACAGCAGAGGGAGATGCATTTCATGTCATTATGAGCAGTAAAAAATATGTAGTCTTTTAATTCTTCCCTTCTCAGTTATTCAGAATTAGAATTAGTTATTAGAATGAAAATACTGCTTGAATTAATCTTGTTATAAATGAAGAACTGCCATAATTTCCAAGTCTTCCCAGTCTCATAGTCTTGTGGTTACAAGGTCTGGTTACACTTTCTCTTCTGAACCTCAACTGTATTAATTCATGAGCTTCAATTCATAAAACTCTTCTGAATACTTTTGATATCATCAAACCCCTTCCTCTACCCTCTGCCCTTTAGCTGCTGTGGTGGAGGAGACTTGCCATTCACAGGCACACCCAGAACTTGGATCCAAGGAGATAAAATTTCCTCCTAGTGGCTGCATCAGCTGTCTCCTCCATATTGACTTGCTTCATATTTTTTGCACAGCAGCCTCTTCTCCATGGAAAGACAAATTCTGTTGTATCCGCATATTGGCATCAGGTTGATCATGTCTGCTCTGTCAGATCTGCAACAGCTGTATCCTGACGATATGTATAGAGCAGTCAGAAACTGATCCCAGGGATTAAAAACAGTGGGTCTTGTGTTTAATGCATGTCAGCCTACACAGGGATGAGTTTCCAGCCCTCTGACCACCTGCCTCTCCCATCAAGTTTGGGAGTCAACAAACTTTATGGGATTTGGCCCAGGAATAAGAAGGGCAATTTGTAAAATGAGTTGTCAGATGTGAATTCCCCATGCACGCGGAGACTGGTTTGTAAAGTCTGTTGTGTGCAGAGAAGTTGAGATGATGCTAGAGAACTGATCCTTGTGCTACAAAACTGACTGGGTATCGGTGTGGGTATTAAAATAATTTCTGTGGTGCTTCCATTGCACTTCAGCAATATTTAATGGGAAAAATAAAAATTAAGGCTATGCTAAAGGCAAATTCAAACAAAAAATTGCTGATAAACATTTAAAGGTGTAGTTGATGTGTTTTATTATACCTGGAAAAATAATTAATGACATTGCAGTGAAAATGGGGTTCATTTTGCTGTTTTGTCATTATTGGTACCAGGACAGATACAGCTTCAGCAGTAGGACAGCTTGCTACTTGTCTTAGTGCAAATGCTACTTCATGGAGGGAACAGAGTCACGGGAAGCTGAGTTTCCATAGGCTTTTAAGTACACGTTAATAGAAGGATTGTGTGTTTTTTTAAGGGAGGATAGCGGGCCAACAGTGGGAAGTTAAGTGTCTTGAAAGTACTGTTGAAGCAAGAGACCTATGGTGTTGCCATTTTAATGAGGCCGTGACAGTGCCAATAATCCCTACAAAAATAATCTGTTGACAGATACAAAAATGAACAGAAAGAAGCCAATAATCAGTTATAAAATACTGCTTATAAAACCACATTTAACACTGGTCTGTTCATCCAAACCAGCAGAAGATGATAAGTCCATCTGAGATACTTTCTGATATTGAGAATTACTTGAAAGAAACATTGAATTCAGCTTCTAAAATTAAGAAAACTTCACTAATGGAATACTAGAAATCAGAAATATTGAGTTCTGAGACAATATCCTGCAATGGTAGGCGATGATACTGAATATAAGTTTAAAATATATTGGGTTTTTAATAAAAAAATTACACTCCTGATGTCCGAGAGCATGTAATAAGGAAGCGCTGCAGTAAAGTGGGGGTGATTCAGCAGAGCTGTGGGCTTTCTGTTCACATAAGGCAAACTGACTTCAATGCAGCACAGGTATAGGATCACCATGAGTAATTGTACTCCAAATGTCAACATTACATTTCACCTTGCTTTGCTAAAACTTGTAGCCCATCTTCGTTAGCTGCATGCGCCTCTCTTGCTCCCATTTCCTGCCTGGAAAGTGGTGACTAAGTGTAAAAATAGACGACTGTAAGTGTATCTAGATGCTTGTAGCCAAATCCAAACTACCCACTGCATGCAAGCCGACTTGCTGCCTGTAGCAAGCCAGCTTGATCAGTAAGCAGTGAAAATCCATCAGGGGCAAAGGAAGAAGGGGAACAGAATGGGTCTAGTTCAAACTGCACACTGTTCACACACATGGCTGTGTTCCTGTCCACAGAAACAATCTGAACAACTATGTGAAGTCATTAAAAATACTGATATAATCTATGTACCTAGAGACCTAACTCAAACTGTATAGAGACTTTAAACTTAAGAGGTTCAATTTTCTCAACTTGTATGAAGATTTTCACGCTTCATTTTTTAAATCCAAAATCAAATGTCATATCTCTTCTTAGTCTCCATAAATAGAAACAGATTTATATGCAAATGTCCTCTTGTAACTAATCCTAGAGCCTTACGTCTGCCAAACTGCCAGAATTTTGTCCAACAGCTACAAGGCTTGGCAGAAAAGACATATGTACACACATACATATAGGTTTACAGAACATTCTGCCATCATGTTACTCTGTGGCCTGGAAAAAAGTGGTACTTGGAAGTTTATGAAATTTTACTAAGAAAGTCTTGACTTACAATGTAGACAGATTGTACCGCAGAAATTAGAAATCTTTCACAGAATTTTAGAGCATGATAGGTCAACAGTTTACTTCACATGCATTGGTGAGAGGTACAAAGTAAGAGATGAAACAATTTATTTGTAGGAATACAGAAAACTACTAGTTTCTGTGGTTTTTATGATCCTTAGGACAAACTAGGATTTCTGAGAGGGCCAGATGGAGCTGGAGTCTGTCCTGGCAGCATAGATCCTCATTGGCACTGTAGAAGCCCTACTGTTGTTGGCCTTGATCTCTTGCAAATCTTGCATCAGTTGTCTCTGCCGAACCACTCAGTCTGCTCTGAGGAGATCAAGGCCGGGCTACTGGCTTTGGTAGTTTTGGGAAAAAGTCGGCTACTACCTCCCTCTACCCCATTTTCTCATATCTAAAATAGGGATAATAGGTCTCTTTTTGGTGAGGTTGCTGTAAGACAGCAGTGCATGTACATGTTGCTGCTGTTATTATTTGTGAGTTTGGGACCAGCATGATGGGAGTACTCAGAGAGAGCCACAAACCAGGCAAAACCTCACATCTTCAGACTGGTCCAAAGGATTGTTTTCTCCTGTCAAGGATCAGCCTCTGCTCTGGCTTGTCAAGTGTGCGTCAGCCTATTCCAGCTTGTTCAGAGCAGTGCTACCTGCTGGCAGGTGGTGTGCCAGTTCTCTGATTCCTTTCATAGTTGTGGACTGGGTACTGTTAACTTAATTGTCACAGTTTTTATGCACTTAAGCCCAACAAAAGACATACTTTACTTCCTACTCTACATCATAATTGTAAGTCATAATAAGTCTGGGTATGAGAAAAACAGAAATAAAGTCCAAATGGACCTTCATGCTACATTTAGATCCCCTGATACAAGCACTCTAGAAATGTAAAATGTTAGTGTGGCAGAGTAAGAATACAACATTATGATTAGGGATATGGAACACTTAGTTTCAAAATCCACTAGAAAATGAAAATTCAGTAGTGCTTGAAACTGCTTGACATGCAGAGCTACATCACTGCTGCCTTTTTGAGTACTAGCAGAAATACTTCATACTTTGTGTGGGGACAAATGGCTGCATTGGTACTGCAGGGGGGTTGATCTCTGCCTGTTTGATCTCTGGTGTGTTCTGTCTGCATCACTGACAAATTGTGAGGGTGTGCACTGGCCCATCACATGGTCTGTTTTCCTGAAGAAGGAAACAGAAGCACATCAGCATGGAGGAAGATAAAATTCTCCCTAAATACTTCCTCTGGATAGTCAGTGGACCAGGACTATGGAATCCCACTTGTCCTAAGGCTGTGCACCCAAGACAAGGACTAAGACGTGCCCTAAGGCACAACCGCCTCACCTGGCAGATACAGCCAGCACAAGCTGCATCCTGGTGGTGCCCTACCTCACCTCTTTGCATCTCTGGAGCTCGAGAGTGGCCCTTTTCCCTTTCTTCAGTCCAAGCACACCAGTGTGCCGACACCACAGCTGCTCCTCGCCCAGCAGCCCCCGTGGGCCGCAGAGCGCTTGATTTCAGGGCTCACAGCTCATTGAGGCTGAGATAAATGAAACAATTTACTGCAGCTGAGGATCCCATTTGTCTGCTACTTTGTCCCATAACCCCTTCTGTAGTTTGGCTAATTAGTTATTTGTTCTTTTCAGACAAGTGAAAATCTCTAGGCCTAAACTAAAGCTTTGTGTCTCAAATGACTTCTTTTTTTCCCACTGAATCTCTGTTGAAACAATTGCTGTATCTAAGGACACTCTGAAGATTTGGATATAAACACAGTAAGTCGATGTCTGTTTTACTTCTGTTGTATCATGTTGCACTACATCTGTTGACATTTAGTCATTCCAAATGCAGTTTTTTTATGCAAGCAGAAGGTGTAAAACATGAAGTAAAGTACCAGAACAGCTTGTATATTTTGTTGTATTTCAGTGAAACAGTATACCTAGAATAAATAAATATAAGTGATATTTGGGATTTGTTTTTTTTCCTGTTGCGCCATGGAATGAAAAGCTTTAGTATTCCTTCATGCCATTTCTATTTTAATTATGTAACATTCCTAGGGAAATTGGCAGCTTATTTTGGTAGATATTGTAGAAAAAAATACTACTTTTTCTTCTTTCTTTTTTTTAAATGGTAGTTTTACAGCATTCATATGCTTGGGTAAAAAACAAATATTACGACTTGGTAAACTGATATTCATGACTGACAGAACCGTTTATCTGAGTTTTCAGGTCCTCTGGTGCTTAAAAATTTCCATAGCTAATCTGATTCCTTCAAAAGTCCATGGAGGCTAGAAATGATACGCTTAAAAAACCACACTGAAGTATTTTAGAAAAAAGATTGCGAAGGAGTAACGTGGCAGGATAATAAGGAAGACTGGAAGAAAAGAGTAGTGGGAAAAGTTATGAGATCAAAGCTTAACTTTGTTTTAGTCACTTATTTTGGTGGTTTCAGTTAGTAAATTGTTAGCGTAGTTTTCTGGGAAATATTCTCTTATATAAAGCTTTGTTTCTAGTGACAAATTAGCACGTCAGCTAAATAGTAGCTGGAATTATTGACTACAGTCTTCTGTGTGAGGAAAGGAAAATATCTTGGGCTGTGATACCTGGGAAGACAGGATTAAATAACACTGGAGATATAGGTGCTTGTAAATAAGGACAGAGCGTAACTGGGCTGTTTTTTATCTCCTTTTTTTTTTTTTTT
>VZTI01000912.1:913270-968135 GCA_013397865.1 Struthidea cinerea
TGGTTTTTTTTTTTTTTTTTTTTTTAGAGAAGTTTGGGAAAGATTCAAGAATCATTTTGGATTACTTTGAAGATTAAAGGATTAAAAGAATTTTATTAGAATGGTACCAGTTTTGGAACACTTACCTAGCACATAATCTTCAACTATTTTTTATTATGTTTCCCAGGCTGGTGAAGCAAATGAAGAATTTCACCAGCACATTTACTAGTATGAGAGAAGTGCTAGTGAAGAATAAGAAGTAGTGAGTGTGTTGAGTGGGTTCTCTTTAAATCAGCTGGAGATGGGAGTGAGTGTTGGTAAAGTGAGTTTGCTGTAAAATAAAGGTATTCTCTGTGTGGCAGAGGTGTTGCCATCATGAACAAGGAAAAATGACCAATCTATGCCATACGTCCAAGTGTGAAAACAGGTCCATTGCTCTTCAGATCCTTGCAAAAGTCTTGCTATAAACCCATGAAAACCATATTTCTGTCTTCTTGGGATGACTGCTCCACCAAATGCAATGCACCTCTGGTGATCTCTACCTGAATGAGAGCTCTGCTGGGAGCTAGTTGGGTATCGGCAGAGCTGGCATAGCGGAGTTTGCTGGATGGATTGGAGATGAGAAGGAGAGGGAGAGGCATGCAGGATTAAGTCTTTATAAGTAGAAAGATCATAAATACATGACCCAGCTGTGATCAATCAGCTTTACCTGTGACCTACCAGCTCCTTTTCAACTAGTGTCATCCTCACCAGATTTCATGGTGTCAGCCAAAATACTATTGAGCCACACTCTTCCAAAGAGCTTCCTATTTGAAAGTGATTCTATTGAAATAAAAATAAAAACATTACAAAGACTATACTTTAACAGGTTTCATTGTTTGTGCAAGTCAATCAAAGTTCATTTGAGTTTTCATGAGATTAGTATGAGATATCCTATGACATTAGTTATATGTTGCATTTTACTGCAATTGCATCCTTCATCAAACTATTTACATAATGTATTTAATAGAGTTAATTATTCTCTTTGAGTAAGAAAGGTAAGAATGTAATATTAGTCTAAGACCAGTGGGACTGAGGGAGAGGAAAAATTAAAATCACAGATTTCAGTGTTCCAGGGGCTAAACCCAAGCCAAAGTCCTTTCTGATCTTCAGCTCTGAGAGTTTCGTCTGGCGGGGTCTCTAGAGTGCTCTGTCATCAGATCTACTCTAGTCCGTGTAGAGGTAGCCCAGAAGTCTGTTGGGTTTGGGTATGTGCTCTGAAGAATGTGCCAATTTTTGAGGAAAGTGATTTGGATTAGGTTATACCCTTCTTGGAAAGCCTTTTAGTGCTGATGGAAGCACTCTGCAGTGCGCAAACAGTCCCACAACTCAATATTTTAGCAACAAAGCCTGGTTTGACATTGCCCTTCCTGCCTCTTTTGTGCCCTGTGACCACAGCAGTGAGGCATAAGGGACTCACAGTTTTCCAGACTCTCCTTTGTATTTGTCGCATTCTGATATTGTTGTAGCTGGTTACTACGGTGTGAATCACATCCCTCAGAGCTGCTGACACCCTGGAGAGCAAAGGGCTCCAAGTGATCGATGGTCTGGAGTGCAGGATCATTGGTCTCTCCTTAACCCTAGACACTGAGCGCAGATATTCTTGCCCTGCATAAATCAGCTCAGCTCTCCCTTTTTTCCCAGAAAGATTGATTTGCAGGGTCTAAGTCCTGGTTGTCACCAGCCATCTTCTGAGTGGCTGCAAGCTGTAGAAGAGGAATCAATGGAGAATGTAGCAAAGGACAAATCCTTTGCAATGCCTTGACATTTTTGGTGTTAAACCAGACAGAAGAAAAACTACAAACAAACTAGAGGAAAAAGGACAGTGCTTTGCAGGGTGTGTTGAATAACATCAGCAATAGGGTTTATCTGGAAACAGAAGCAGTGTGGAAACACTGGATTTTCCTGTGTATTAACACACCAATACTACCCCCTCACAGCACTGGAAGAGTTGTCATGTAAATCCCCTTTTCTTCTCAAATCTTCCCCAATATGTTTATCAAACTCATAACTAGCTCATAAAAGAAATTTAGGATTGAAGAAAATAAATTTGTGTAAATAAAGAGTTTTTTTCGTATTCTGTCTTTAATATCTCTCGTAATGTCAAGTAGCTTCCCCCACTGTGACTGCAATGTCCACTGTGAGTGTTATTAAAAATTCACTGCCCCTGTTATGCTAACTAAACTTTAACAGAAAACAGAGCATTTTTAGGATGTTGTTGGGATGAAAGCATTAAAACCGTAAGAAGAGGAGGGAGTAGCTTCTCTCAAAGTGACCTTGAAGCTGGGAATGCTAAAAATGTCAATGTAGGAAAATTCTGTTTCTTGTGCCTAGTGTTGCTCATCCTCTGGCTGTTTTGAGAAGTAGAACTCCTGCGGAGAGATAACACATTCTCACAGGCAGGTGCGAGGATAAACTGAGCCTAATGGAGCTGGTGTCCCCGTGTCTCTGCCTCCCAGCGTTTTTAGGGAGGTAATGAAATAAATCTACTCATTACATTTCAGCTGTGGTTTAATGGTCGCTCCTGGTTACTTGCGTGTGTTGATTCACACAGATGTAGATAATTCATGAGCAGCCAGAAAAAAAATGGACATTTTAAAACCATCACCTTTCAGGAAAAATATAGGTAGCCCTCTATCCTTATTTCACTGAGCTGTTTATTTATTTGATTTCTGTCTTACTTCTCAGTGACTGATTTTTTTAAAATTACATTGATCCGGGATTATTTTTATTATTAGATTATTAATATACTTGATCATTTTCAAGCAAGTTGTGAAGAATACTTCTCACCTGACAGTCTCAACAATAACTGGTCCTCCAGCAAGCGCTGAGCAAGATTCCTTCCTTTACTGTAATAAATACTACTTGGTATTTTCCAATGAAATTTAGGAATGCCACCCAGTTTGCACAACATCTAATAACTAAGTTTTTTCCCCCAGACTTAGTCCCCAGGCAGCTTTTGCTTTATTTTAAGCATGATTTAAATTTAACATCTCTTTGTCAGGTGTTGTGGAGAGGATCTTTCCTGGTACCCATTAGTTGAACAATGCCTTTTTTCCTTTAGTGCCCAGATCTTTTGTTCTCCATATGAATTTCTTCTCAGATTTGTTCTGCTCACCTTTTACCTTTCTTTTTTTGTCACCTCTGTGATTATTTGTTCTATACTTTGGGCTTAATCTTCTTTGCCACAGGGATGGCCAAAAAAGTCAGAGGCCATAGGCCTCTGGAAGAGGAAGAGATCAATTTCCACTCCTGAAACTTCAAGTCCTTTCATCTCTCCCCTTTTCCCAGCCTGAATTTTCTGTAAACTCAAAGGCTTGGCTAATTGGAGGAAGAGAGTACCTGATTCTTGTAATATTTCTACTTGCTTACCTGCTAAGAAATTAATCTTATTTTCTCTCTCCTGTGGTTTGGGGTAGTAGGTATGGAAAATTTCTGTGGATAGTGTTTTATGCTTATAAATCAGTTTTCTTTTGTTTTTATTCCACATTCACTTTTCAGGGACTGGCTTTACTTCCATGTTTAAAAATATCTTTTCATTTGTTGTATTCACTGTTACCAAGATAATTAATCTGGTACATCTGTAAACTTCCACTAAGGGTCATTTTATTTTATGAATATTGATACAAATTAGAAAAGGCATTTGGGAAATTTTCCTACTTCAGAAAAATAAGATTAACTCACTGCTTGAACACTTTCTGTTTTGGCTCGTTGTATCTCCAAAATAGCTCAACATAGGACTTCCAGATGAGTACATTGGCCTAATCTGTTAGCTTTGGCAACTATTAGTAGTGTTGAGTAGACTCTCTTTTCACTGATAGTGGTTAAGCAGTTGTGGTTAAAATGTCTTTGTTGATAGAACAGTTTCCACATACGTAAAAGGCTCAGAAAGGCTCACAAAACTGTGGGTAGTACGGCGATCGGACTCTCTGTTTTATGGCATTATTTAGAAATTCTGGAAATTCTGTAGAAATGTCAAATAATTTGTTTCCATGTGTTGTTTTTGATTATTAGTTTTCAGTCTAGATTGTGAACCTTTATCTTCTGATTTAGAATTTGTGAATATTATCCTAACTTTAAATTAAGGGCAGGATTTCTGGAGGGTCAGGAAGAAACAAAACAGTTTTTACTACTAGAATTTTGCCTTCTTATATTTAAGTTTTGAAGTGTGACTTCAAAGTGAATCACTTGGCCTTTTCAACATTCAAGTGGTTTGGGCAAGAAAAAAATTTCAAGTGTTCCCTTGGCCTTTCCATCTTTATGGCCTCAATATGTTACTGATTTTCAGGCTTTAGAAATTCAAAAAATTCTTACTCTCCTGGCACGTAACACTCTTCAAACATAAGAGTCTCAAATAATTTGTGCTTTAACTGTAGTGAAAATTTATTGAAACAAATTGGGTTGGTGTGGCATGGACTGGTCCCCTTGCCTGAGAGTAGGTGGGTTTCTCTATGGATGGCTGTGCAAAGAAGAGGGGCAGAAAAATGCGTCCTTACCCTTCCTTGCCTGAGAGAGGTGTTTGAGGGCAGAGGATGTATTTCAAGATTTCCATATCTGATGGTTCTTATTTCATGTGATTGAATTAAGATACTAGAAGAGATCTAAATAAAAATGTTCCCTTACATGGATGCTGATTTTTGAGGGTGCGGGGGTTGGGGAGGATTTTCTACCCTGAAATCTCAGGGGGAGACACTCGCTGTCAGATCAGTAGTGAACAGTTCAATATCTTCCCCACCCCTTCAGGTTCTTGCTTTTCTATCAAATTGATTTAAATAGATTTTCATCCTTTGGCTTTTGACTATGCCCTGTATTATTTTAGTGAATGCCAAGTGGATTCATTGTTTTCAGTGAGTGAGAAAGAGAGTATGTGTGTGAAAAATGTCTGGTGAGTGAGCAGAGAAAAGACAGAAGATAAACTGATAGAGTCATTTGTCTGGAGAAAATTAGCAAGTCAGCAATGGGTGATACCATTAGAATTAATGCGGAAATAATTTTGGTACTTCTTCTTAGGACCTGGGCCTGCTGGGGTGAGTCCAGAGGGCCACAAGATGATTAGAGGGAGGGAGCACCTCTCCTGTAAGGAAATGCTAAAGGGCTGGGGCTGTTCAGCCTCAGAAGAGGCTTTGGGATGACCTAATTGCAGCCTTCCAGTACCTAAAGGGGCCTACAAGAAGTCTGGAGAGGGACTTCTTACAAGAGCAGGTAGTGACAGGAGACAGTACAAGGACTAACTGGAAGAGGGTAGACTTAGATTAGATTAGATTAGATTAGATTAGATTAGGAAAAACTTCTTTAATATGAGGGTGGTGAGGCACTGAAACAGGTCGCCCAGAGAAGCTGTGATTGTCCCATCCCTGGAAGTATTCAAGGCTCTGAGCAATCTGGTCCAGTGAAAGACGTTCCTGCCCATGGCAGGGAGGTTGGAACTAGATGATCTTTAAGATCCCTTCCAATCCAAAACATTCTATGATTTAGTTTCCTAGAAGCAGCATAAAAAGAGCTGAAATTATAAAAGTCACCTTTAGGATTACTGCACATATACCACTTGCACTTTCAAGGAAATAAAGATACTAAGACTTTCCATGCATTTAAATTGCATATTTTTTCTGACTGTTGTGTTTGTGAACAGTACGTAAGTGACCCATTATTAGAGGCAGCATCCTTTTAAATTTTGGGTTTGTTTCCCACACCTGTCAATGCATTTGCTTTTTAGAAGACTCATATTATTTCTGTTCTTTTATTCAACTGTGAGGAAGTGAGAGAGGTGATTGCGATATTGTAGTGTTGGTCTCCCACTACCTTGTCTCATGGGCAGAGATTTTTGCTGCCCTCAGTGTTTGAAAATGCGTAGCTCTGAACTCGTAGTTAGTGTTGTAGTTTTCCTTGGAGAAAATGTCTGTGTGTTTTATGCATGTGTATTACAAATTTTCAAGAAGGGCTTAAGCTGGACTGTAGTTTGACTGTTACCATTAAACCTGTGATTAAAAAAAAATTCAAGCAAGCTAGGACACAACTGTCCTCTCTGCAAAATGTCAATGAGATCAAATGTTGAAACAGAGTAATCATAATGACAAGGTTTTTTGGCTATAAAGCATAGAATCGCTAAGGCTGGGAAAGACCCTAAGATCATTTGGTATGTCTTATGAAATACAGGTAGCTTGGACTAATTTGTTGCCACCAGTCAACAGTGGATGTGAACCTGCATTAGAACCAAGTTCTGGGCTGCAGAAATGTTTTATCTCTGACACTGCTGGTACTGACCCGGCTGGAGGTGCCAGACTGGATGGATGCCTGATCTTTATAATATGGCTGTTGCTGTTTCCTGTGTTTTTGACTTCACTTGCAGTAGAATTAAGATAATAACAAGCCCTTTTGAAAAATCTGTTTTTATTTAAAGCATGTGCATGTTTTAGTAAAATTGAAGTAATTTCCAAATGCCTCTCAACTTACAAGCCTTTAGAATACATGATACCTTGTGACAATGAACACAAACCTGCAACAGACTTGGCTGAAAACAGTTTTAAGTGCTCTTTGTTATTACTAAGCATTTAAGGTTGTTACAATTTTCTCAGTGAACTCTTTGCAAAGATACCAATAGTTTGGAGTTTTGTTTCATAGTGGTGGTGACTGTAATTTCCTCGTTATTGATGGAAATAATTAAGCTGACCATCAAAGGTTTTAATAGGTGCAGTAATTTAACTCAGCTGATTTAGCTCAGCTGATTTTTCTCAAATGTTTGGACTTGTTACTAGAAATGTCATGCATTCAAAAGCTCATGGCATTAACTCAGGACTTCAGATAAACTGAGGGCAATTGCTCCCAGGCCTCTGTCACATAGGAAGAACTAATGCAGTAGGAGCATTTCTCAAATTTCTTTCTACTTAAATAACAGTTCATTCATTCAAACTTCTGGAAGGTAAGTTCATGCTGAGCAACCTTGCTTAATTTTTTTCGTTGTGAATAGTGCCATTGCTTCAGTGAAGGCCTGTTTCAAAATGAGAGCTGTTTAAAGGTCAAACATAGTTTATAGCATCATTATTCACTTCATGTGCTCATTCTTTGGGAAGAGCATTCAGACACCTGATTGTTGCAAAAATATTTTTGCAAGGCAAAAGCTCTTTTTCTACGTGCTAGAAATGTTAGTTTTGAATTCAAGTAAAATACGCTATTTTACTAAGGCTGCAGAGTGATGTGTTGAAAAACAGATAAGATTAGTATTTTTTGTATACTTTGATTTGATAAAGGCCATTTTCCTTTTGGAGGTACCTTTCTTGGCCTCCAGCTCCCATTCCTCAAACAAAAGTCTTTAGCTACACATAGCTTACCAGCTTAAGTACACTTTAAAAATGGTAATTTCAGAGCCCTGTATAGCCAAAATAGCTCTGTTCCGGAACGACTCACAGCATGGTCTTTAAAACAGAACACCCAGCCACTAAACTGTTCTGTGTCACCTCAAAACATCTGCTGGAAAACAAGGCTATAATAGATACATTGTTCTCAGACCCTTTTTTCTTTTTTTTGTTAAGTCCTATTAAGTAGCCAGTATTTCATTTCAGTAAAATAGGGCCCTTTTCTCTTGAAGTAGGAAAAACTTTCCTTCTACAAGGATAATTCTGTATGCGTGCGTGCCAGTTCTTTCTTTTACATCTTTTCTTTTAGAGTTTCCAGTTAAGAGCTATTCTAACTCAAATAGCGGCTGTTTACTCCTCTTAGCTGTTTCTTTCCTACCGTGCATATGGCTCTCTCCTTCATTCCCATTCCCCTGCTGTACCACTGCCTAAAAAAGGGCACTGTTCATACGGGTGGCTGGGGTGCATTTTCCCTTTGCTCTTTGCTAAATGTCTGCTGCTCTCTGCGTTCTGTGCTACATCCACAGCCCTCAAAACAAGTAATGTGCATTTTTCCTACAAACATAACCTCTTTTGTGGTCCATGGGACAACACTGTCCTATGGAGGAGATGTCCAGATCAATTGGGTATTTACGCTACAGCACTGGCTTCCACCCATGATTCCCCTTCCCTCTTTCCTCAAAAGTAGTGTGGGAAACGGGATGGAGTATGCTTAATCTACAAGGAAGATCTGCAGTTGCTTTTAGGTCTACAGGTCTAGAAATTTAGAAGACAAAAATAGCAACTAAAGGTAGCTTTGGGATTCAGAGAGCTCATAACCCAAGAGGACCCTTTGGAGGTAGTCAGCCCAGAAGGAATCTCCTGAGGCCTTTCTTTTTATTCATCCTTTGATCAGGAGTGCTTGCCTCTGAAATGGCAAAGTTTAAAAACTGTTTACAAAAGTGTCTGCTATGAGCCAGCCCCTGAGAAACGACTGTATCTGTAGGCAAACTGGAAACAACATTTCCGCTGCCAGATGAACTTTCAGACAGTTACATTTTGATCGCAGTGGGGAAAGGAAAAAGGAACACTGAGTTATGAAAAACACTTTTATTGAAATAATAACAAAAATATCTATTTCAAGTTAATTGCATTCCATTTAAAGTATAGCCCATGATACCGACCTACCAGTCAGGTTTAAAGTAAATAGCAAGGAAAATAACTTGATGTAATTTGATGAGTAATAATTTTATTTTAATTCATATCATCATGTCAACTCTTCCCATTTCAAAACAACTGACTACCGACTTCTTAAATGTAGATGTGGGGATCTTTCAAACATGTGATGAAATAAAAGCACTTCGTAAGGGAGGCAAGTAAGACATTAATCTAATTATAATTGTGGTATGGAAAATGCTAACATTCTTAAAACTGTGTTTTGTATTTAATCATGAAAATTGTGTGTGGAAATACATATTGCAGGTCTGCCATTGTAGTACATAAAATACTGATGTTTCTTATGAGTTTTGATGAATTTGGGGATGAACAAAAGAACACACAAAACAGCATAAGATGCTGCAATTAGGTATTCCTTGACTGTTGGTCTTCCATTATTTTTCAAGAATTTGATCCTCACAGAGTTGCATATCCTTGTAGGAGTACCAGTCGCTCCAATAGACTTGGGAACCTGATTGTGTGCATTGCAAGGCAGTCCACTGGCACAAACTGACGTTTTCTTGTGCTTTCTTTCAAAATAGCTGTAGTGGTATTTGTAGCAAAAGATGGCTTTAGTTTATGTTTAACTTTTGTCTGATATGTGGATCTAGCTGAGATTTTGTTTCCTTTCCAATCCAGGCTTTCTAATAAAACAACAGTAGGATCAATCTAATGTGTTTTGTCTCCATCTTTATTTTGTATACCCACAAAGTTTTACAGAGTGGAACTGGAGCTGTGGCATCAAACAATGTGCAAGATTTCAGAGGCGCCTGAAGTCACTTGAACTGCATTTTCTTTGTGCTTACAGCTTCTGCTGACAACAAATACTCTTGGTATAGGCAGCATTCGTCTTTTCCTGGTATTTGGTACTGTGCCTAAACACGTGAATTTCTTCACTAGTTCCCTGGTAGCTGATTCTTCTCATGAAGAATGCCAGTGTGGACCTGGTCTCATACCTGGCCCAGCAGGGTGTCATTTTTAGATGCTGGAGTTTCCCTCCTGGCTCTGTTTGGTGACAGAGGTTACCAACCATATGTGGTCACTTGAGATTCATGACTTAGTGCTTTGCTCTTACCCTGGCCATCCTCCTGTGAAGGAGAGAGAAGGAAGGGAGAGAGAAGTTCTCTATCCTGGGACAACCTCTGGTATGGAGCCCACTGTTATTTCTTGGTCCCCTACTCATGACAGTTGTGGGAAGGGCATGGGAGCCTGTGTAGTGTCTCTGTAGGTTTGATGAGTGGCAGGATTACTTTCTCTCCTTTACTTCCACTTTACGGGAGAATCTCCCCCTTGGACTTGTGGTGGAGTCTTTTTATGATCCCTCCCCCTTCACACACTGATGCCTGAGTGATCTCTACACCTTGATGCCTTGGGAATGGCCTTGTTCTCCATTTTCCTTCTGTAAGACAGGCTGAAATCGCTTCAGTTATCAATCCTCATCACACTGAACAATGAAAATTGCCTTTCAGTGAATACACTTAAAGGTCTCTTAGCTTTTCTATTGTCATTGTAGAAAAAGTAAATATATATATATATGTAATATGAACAGCATCAAAATGTGGCATATTAACTAAATTATAGAGACATTTGTCCTTAATATCTTATTGTGAAAATTTCCAAAGAATGCAGTTGAGATCTCATTCTTTCTGTAGCCAGAGTTGCACTTATTTTCTTAGCACTGTTTTTGTTCCCAAAATGTGTGTTTATTAGAAATAGGTAACAGAAAGCAAGGTCATCTGGTTCCAAAGGATACTTCTAAATGTGATGTGTTTTTGCTTCAGCAGTAAAAATATTTCTGTGGGTTTGGGAAGGAAACCAGTTGTTTCCTTTGAGGTATCACTACAAGTATTCTGGGGCTAAATCCTTGTCTCTGCTGGGACACTGGAGCCTGGCTGGGATACAGGTGTGCTTGGCACTTGAAGCCCAGATCCTGACCAGAGAGAGACTGCACATAGGGAGGCCAGGCCAGGAGAATAGCAGAACAAATTACTAGTGACACCTGAAGGAGGAAAAAAATCTGGAAAACATCACTGTTTGATTTGCTGTTCATGATTTGAGCGCCACGATTACAAAACACCAGACTTCATGAAGTTTTCACTGACTGTTTGACTCAGCAGGATCCTACCCTACAGTATAGGGACTGTGCTTTTGATTATTGATATTAAAGTTAATTGAGAGGGAGAGATAAGAAAAATAAAATTAATTCTAACTAATAAGCAAGAGGTATTATCATTAAAAACTCCCTTAAACTGGCTCTGCAGAACAGTGACCTCTTTTAGGTTCACCTGTTTTCACATTGGGCCCTGAGCAGGCACAAATTCAACTTTTCCAGTGAGGAGTGAGTGTGGTACCATTCTCCTACCTGAGAGCCCTGGGCTGGTAACCTCGGTGCTGTTCGTTGTCCTGTGCAAGGCAAGGTTGACAGACAGATGCCTCCCCTGGGAAGAAGTGTGGTCTGCAGAAATGTCAGAAAGCTGGTGATGTGGTCAATGAAGACTTGTACAATTTCCGTGTAAGAATTTCAGAACAGTCCCACAGCATAATGGGGGGGTTTTTGTCTCCCTATTCTCCTTCAAACTATCACTTATCTCTTGTATGATAAAGGTGATTTCCAGCCTGACAGAGATATAAAACCTGCAGAAGGTAGATTTATATAGTTTCCTTCCCTGTGTTGTAGTGTTTATCTTCACATTGTTTGCTTTCAAAGAGCTCATCAAAGCATGGTTACAGTGAGGGAAGGTTGGCTAGCCAAAGCTTTTTTCCCTGGGAAGACAAAAAATACCCTCAGTACTGCAGCTGGACAGACTATGACATTCAGGAGTGGGTCATCCTAAATGACATCCGACTTCCTTGTGAGTTACCACTTCAAACTATATCTGAATGGGGCCCATGGCCGATTAGTTATCTATGGGAATGGACTCATGTTCCAGTTTAAGGGTGAATTTACATCCCAGATGGAGCTCAGCAGTTTAGCTGTCAACAATCCCAGGAAAATGAAGCAAAACATCCTCCAAGATGACTGGAACATACTGGTAAGGGAATCTGAAGAAAAAAATGAACCAGCTATGTTTCACTTCATTGACATCTAAAAAGAGAGGGTTTATTTCAGTGCTAGAAAAACTGGCAATACAATTAGCTTTGCTATCACACAAGCTCTACACAAGAAAAGTCTGCTTGCCTGTGAAACATTTTGTGTCATAATCCATCATCTCCTCCTCATTTTTTTTGGTTTTGTGACCCGATCCGAGAGTCTTTGTTATGGACACATAACAGAGAACATGCTACATAAAAGAATGAACAAACCAAGTAGGAAGACACTGATCACAAGGGATTTGTAGATAGAAGAAAATGTTGATCTTATTCAATCTACTTCATATGATGTGTACTGTGGTCTAGAAAAAGTCTACAAACATAGACTTGCACTTGGAACAGATAAAATATGTATGTGTTGATTTATGGTTTAAAAAGTCTTTTGAGAGCATATATCAGATTGAATGTAATAAACATTTCAGAAGAGAGTTCCCATTGTTATTTGGTACTTATACAAGGTGTAGCAATTACTGTCCTGGTTTAGAGATGCAGAAAGAACCCAGGAAGATTTGCCATTGTAGCTGAATGTACAAATGGTCCAAGGTCATTTCAGGGAGTAAATTAAACAGCTCAATTAAGTCTAACACACAAAAAATTATTTGAGCTGACCTGTGTAGTTTTACTCTCCAAAATGAAATAGCAACAATCCTATTATTTGTTAAAACTGTATCTTCAGTATGATTTGAAAGCCTTTGAAGGTCTATATGTAGAGAGAAGATGTAAATTTATTTGGGGAGGGAGAAAAAGGTGGGGGAATTGTTTTAGCTGTAGGAAACACTATGGAGAACTGTATTCCTATCAGACCATTGCTATTAAAACCAAATCAAAACCTCCCAGAAATTACTGAAAGAATCCACACCAATTATTGTTAAGGAAAGCTATATACCCCTTCTGGGACTTCATTTTCATCCATTAATTTTCATTCATTGATTTCCATGATACATGTATAATACAGGTAAGAATTCAGAGCAGCAAATGAAAGTTATATTACATTTCTATGCTGAGGTGCTAAAATCAATTTTCTGTAAAAGCATTACGTCTATGATCTACCCCTTTTACATTGCCAGAAATAGGAATGCACACATGGGATGGGGAGACTGAAAGAGGACCTGGAATGGATAGTTCTGAGGCTTTTGGGCATACGAGTCTGGTTTCACAGGATAAAGATCACTCCCCCATCACAAAATCAAAAAAGTCAACCTATGCAATTATGAGGAGGAGCTGGAATAATATAACATTTTAGGAATGTAAAATTTAGTCCTGCTTGGTTTACATAAGGGGAAAGACACGAGCAGATAAAGGGAAAGACACAAAGTTTAAAATCAGAATTTAAAATTCTAGTGGCAATTGAACTACCTAATGGTTTATAACTGTAGAAAAAAAATATGACACATTGGTGGATTCAATGTGCAGATTTTTGTATGCCACTGAAGGATGGTACATGTTGCAATGACACGTGACCATATTAAGGAGCAGAATGTATCTGAATGTTGCTGAAAACAACTGTGACTGCTGCACAGAATAGGTTTACTAAGACACTTCCAAATAAAACAGAAGTGGGTCAATTAATCTACTGATTCAAAGTAAGAAATACTAACATCTTCTCTGATCTCTGCAGCTACATAGAATTCACTGACACTGTGGCTAACTTTTCTGTACCACTAGAACACTGGCCAGGCTCGGCTTTCTCTGAGCCAGAGCCATCTGTCAGCAACAAGTCACAACTAATGAATGATCCAAACAAAGAGAGGGAGTGGGTGTCTCCACTGTCAGTAAATAAGGGATGTGACATTGCTCCAGCCCAACACCTTTTACTTCAGATCTGAAGAATGCAGTTGTGGTAGTTTTGAAGGAAGTTCCTATGTACCCACTCATAAACCTTTTACCTCCTAAACCTTGTAAGATTGCTCTAGTCAACACACTGAACTAATCATTAAGCAATTCCATTTTGGAGTATATCATTTAAGTGGAAAGAGAAATGCTGCCCTTTGTTCAGCTCTAGGCCTGGAGCCGTGCATGAACAGCTGTGTTGAGTCTGTAACTGTGACTGATAGCAGTGTTCCCATTCTCTGTAGAACCTATGGATTTAGGGAAAAACCTGCTATTTTACATTCCATTCAGATGGATGTAAACACCATCAATCAATAGCAAAATTTACTTCTAGCCTAAGAAAGATTTCTATCTGATTTGCATCAGAGAGCATCATACAAATAAGGGCATTTAAATAAAGTGCGGGTCTCCAGAAGCTTTTTCCCTTTATTCTGACTGTTTCATTTTTTTATTGTTACTTTTTTAGAGTGTCTAATTCTGAAAAAAACCCCAGAATTTTCACTAAATTCACCATTAAGTTACAAAATATCCACCTAAATATTCTAAACCCTTCAAATTAAAACAGGAAAGCAAGTGAAGGGCTGTGATTTCAAAATGTGAATGTATTCTGAAGTACGTGCAATTGTTTATAAGGTCTATCCATACTTCCTGGAAGATTGACTGTCAGTTTTCCACAGATGAAGAACAGACTGCTAATTTGCTAATTTTCTTCCTGAGAACACTTGACACTCAGCCTTGTGCTGTCTTACCTAAATGGGAAGGTAGATCCCAATGAAGAATTGCCCGTCCTGCGATGTGGAAGCTGAAGCTGCTGCGCCAGAAGCCGGCACTGCTGTTGATGTTGCCTCACCAGCTGGCCCTGTCAGAGCTTTATAAACAGAGAAGGGGCTAGAAAAGTTCCAGACCTCACTGGTCTTCCATGCAACATGAATGCTGCAACTTTAAAGACTCACTGAGCCAGGCATAACCTCTCCTTTAAGCACAGGCCTTTGAAAGGCACCGTGACAGTCATAAACTGAACAAGCTTACCAAAGAGAGAGCTTATTTTTAACATTGTTTGCCTCTAGATTAACCAGAGACTTCTTGTACAACCTTCCACATTCCTAAATCCACAGAGGTACTTGGGAAAAAGGGCCATGTAACAAAAACCAGCATGCCACAATTCAGGTTGCGTTAGCAAGGAAGAAGCACGAGGTAGGCACAGGGACAGAGCAGCACATGCTTAACTTAAAGGTAACAGAGAGCTTCAGGACTACTACAACAACAAACCCAGAAAACTATTTTGGAGATGAAGGAGAAGAATGCTTGAAGTACAAAAACTGTATTTATTAATTTTGTTTAAAAAACCCAACCCCCAAACCGACCAGTGCCTGCTCACACAACAGACCTGAAGATCCAGTTATAAAGCTGGGCACAAAAGAAGCCTGTCTGCAGAGGCACTGTAAAGACAGAAAACAGATTTTTGGCTGTAGCCACCAAAGTAAATTCTTCTATCTTTACACAGTTTACTGCAGAAGTAAATTCTGTAAGCTGGGATTTAGGAGTGCTTCTCATTCAAGTGAGCAGTGCCAAGATCTGGACAAAAACCAATCGGCAGATTTTTCATAAGCTGGTTGTCAGCTGCAAGGTTAAAACTCTTTGCACAGGAAGCACAGTTGAGGAGAGATTATTTCAAGAGCCTGGAACAAATTCCCACAAGAAGCAATAAACACTTTAAATGTAATTTTCTTTTCCTGACACACTTTGACCTTGTTTTCGCTAACAAATATAGTGCATAAATATAGATATATAGGGAATTAGAATAACAAACTGCATTTGACAGTGAGTCCTTGCTTATTGAAATCTGGGACAGTGCTCACATGCAACAACTACAATGAACACCATAGTAAATATATTTATTGACTTGGTAAAATTAGAAATTTATAGCAGTATTGTAGGGTACTTACAGCACTTAGATAATTAAATAACATTATTATTACTTTTTGATAACATGGTCGAGATTACACATATTTTTCTTGTGACACTTTTAAGGAATAGATCAACTGCATTTCTTGTACAGACATTCTGAAAAACAATCTAGTTGGGGAAAGGGCATTGTGTTTAGTGCAAAACTAACATTCAACATTGAAAAACAGTGCAAAAAGCACTACCGAAAAATTTACAGTAAGCCAGTAATTCTCACAGTTTGCTAATAAACCCACAAATTTTTTTTCCACTTTTTGAGCGTGTTAGGCCTCGTTTTGAAGTCATATTATTGCTTCAGCAGTAGCAGTGATGTTTCCAGAGAGGAAATTTCTAAAGGCAGAGAGCTCCATCTATAAAAAAGAATTTTGTTATGTTCTCTGAATTCCTCTATGCATTCTCCAGAGATATCACTACTGGATTCTTTAAACTACTAAACTGCTCCTACCTAATGGAATTGTTAAAAACTGTATTTTAAATATGTGCTTATAAAACAGTTAAGAGCTGTTTTGTGAGTACGACTTGGGTTCTTCCCAAACATAACAGTCAAAGCAGTTACAATAAAAAGTGCAGAAGAAAATTATTAAAGATTTCAGTTTTACAGTTTGAAACTGACTGTGTTGGCAAGCAATTTTCTCTTAAGCTTAAGAGAAAAGCTAAATTACTGTACCAGAAACTTGTACTGAAGGTATCTTCCAGTACATCTTTTGACCATAATGCAAAGACTGGACAAATCAAATAATGACTTAGGTAAAATAAAAGGGTAAGAACTAGAAGGAGTTCTCTTGCACTAAGGCTGTTTGTCTGTGGCCCTGAAAGGCAGTTCTGTTCTTTTGAATTTCGTTAAATAAAGATACTCTGGCTTTCAAGGAGAACATAACTCCTGAAGACAGACTTGACCTTTTCTTAAAGCTGTTTACTGTATCAGAAACTTACATATAAGAACTTGAAAATGCCATACTTTTCAGCCAGTTCTGTCATGTACCATAGCTAATACTGCAATTAAGATAGAATAGCAGTGAAACTGACCCACACCAAAAACACAGCAGGTTTAAGTTTTATTTCTGAAATGCTGATATACACCGTATTAATTACAGATTTTTTTAAAAAGTTATCATATTAATGAAATGGGTTTAAGTTTTAATATAATGACAAAATTAAAGATACGAAGATATCTTAATGTTGTAACAATTCTCTGTTGTCACGTTGCCGTCCAGGTAATGGTGTTTCAGTCTTATTTCTGGCCAAGTTGGGACAGCTAAACACGAAGAGACAAAAAGTCATTAGATTGCTAATCTTATTCTTTCAGTCAAACTAATACCCAGTTCATACAGCAAATATTTCTGTCCTATAAGCTTTGTTTGTCTCTGAGAATCAGAAGTCTGCTGGCAATAGAATATTTAATGCATACCCTCAGAGGAGAGGACCTGAGCT
Source organism: Struthidea cinerea (assembly GCA_013397865.1). Taxonomy (NCBI): domain Eukaryota; kingdom Metazoa; phylum Chordata; class Aves; order Passeriformes; family Corcoracidae; genus Struthidea; species Struthidea cinerea. The sequence continues at coordinate 930,148 of VZTI01000912.1, forward strand.
TAAAATCTTCAGATTTGAATGTATCTCATGAAGTAAAGGTACAGTGTACACAGTCAAGACAAAAAAAAAAAGTTAATTAAGCTGAATGAGGAGTTAAAAGCTAGGAAGTACCATTCGTCTCCTTGAAGTGCAACAAGAATTAATTTAGTTCTTTAAAATGTAGTCTTGAATAATCACTTATTCTCACCTTACTAGGACATAAAACCATAGGTAGTGACAGCTAATGAAGGGCTGCTATTTGCTGACCACCATGAGTAATTTTTATTTTGTATTTGTATTGGAATGAGGCATAGAGAAGTAATGATGTTTTTAACAGCACTAAAAGACAGATTTTAGTATAGGTATGGACATCAAGCTCCCATTAGGCCAGTACTTTTGTATCTGTATATCTATAGATATTTATAAACCAGGACAAAGGTTTAAAGATCTTGTAACTTGAAAAACTTGCGAGAATACCCTGGAAAGACATGCTGTTTGTGAAAGTTCCAAGAACTGACTCATTTTTTTCAGTAGAATTTATGTAAAGGCAATTATTATGAACTTGTTCACCTGCATTACTTGTGAACTCACATTGATAACAGGCCTTCAAGAGCTAATTACAATTAATGACTTGAAAACTCCACTTCAAGCAAATGAAAATAGGTAACAAGAACATGTATTAATCTTTCACAGATTAATTTGGGGGTTTTTTGGTAAAAATCCATGGACACGTAGAGTTACATAAATTGATTTACAGATAAAGAAGTAATAAATATTATAGAGATTATCAAAGTTATCTACCTGTTTTATAAACTGTGTAGCATTAAAAAGTTCACTGCAGCCATACAGGACATGTTTGCCTTGTTTACTCTACAAAAGAGAAGTCGATAAGAAATCAATTATTTAACAGAGTAGCAGAAAATTAACACGTGGTACTTTTTTAAGCATCTACGGAAGGAAATTAAGGGATATACTAAATTCTTTTGCACAAAACAGTACGCTAGCCTCCTTTCAGAGGCTCCCTATGGCTTGCAATTTTGATGACACATTTCAGCATGCTGAATTGAACCTGGACAATACATTTATTTTAAGGCACAATCTACCTTAATGACATTATAAATATTTGCTTTTTGACATTGTGAGATAGTCCATTCTAGCACAGAACTACAAATAATTGGATTTGAGGGCTCCTCTTAATTCTTCTACAAAAAATCCCCCAAATGTCAAAGATGAATGAACATTGCTTCCTGTTTCAGCAAGTTTTAAAATACTTTCTCTGTGGTTTCAGAGGCAAACTGGCAAAATGGATAGTGCTTAGAAAAACAAAGCAGTGAATAAAATCTCTGTGGTATCTGCTTGCAAGAACAGAGCTGTTGATTTTTCTCTTTTTTATTCTGGAGGAAGACTGATTGAATTTGAGAATAATTAATAAGCTACATCTGTGGAAACAATAGATGCCGGAAGTCTACCACATGGAAAAGCAAATTTTGTTGGATAAGACTGTAAGTGTCACCTGGGAGAGGCACACAGGTTTCCAGGTGGTGGGAGGGAGAATGAAGGTTTTCATTAACCTTCCTTGTTTTTTCAAGAGCAAAGGGCTAAGTGGAACAACGGTGAGGGAGTCTTCCCCCTTGGCAGGTCATCTCCCACTGCTCAAGTACACAGTCTGAGTGGAGAAACATACAGCACCCTTCAGCTGTGACAACTGTGATGAAAAACCTCTGTTCACGGGTTCCAGAAGAAGAAAGAGTATGTTCAACTTCTGACTCTCCATAAGATCTAACATTACCATTTCCATAGTTTTCAGTTCCTTCTGTCCTCTCCATCTGTTTATCAAATGACCTCCTGTTTGCCCTCTTACTCCTCTGAAACTTCAGCTTCCTGACACTTTATATGAAGTGCTGAGTGTTTAACTTGTCATTGCACAAGTACCCTGTATATACACATACACAGCAAACCTCAGCTCTGTCAGCAGGCAGCTACAATCAGAGAAGTGAACTAACGTCTAGGGAATTCAGAGATTTTTTAGTAGGAAGTAACAAATACTCATGCTGCTGGGCATCTTTTGGATTGATATAGTACCTAAAGTGGCTTTGGGTAGACTAAGGAGCAAGCTAAACATTTGACAAAGTACTCTGCCACAGGCAAATGCCTCACTGAATTAGTTATTGAGGATAATGACGAGTGCTAAGCCAAATCTAAATGATTTCTTTAATTTACATTCCTCTTCCTATCCTTTACCCTATCCAGACCAGCTCTGTTCCAAAATGGCTGCCTGTTACAGGGAGAAACTCAGCACACATGCTCTGACTCTGCATTCTTCAAGATTTACCTGGACATAAAACTCTCATGTGCTTTGTAGAATAAATGTTTTTCAATGATTAATGCTACATATTTATTCTTTTGTCTGACAAGCCTCAATCCTGTCTACCAGAGGACAGGACAACTGTACCATGAACAAGATTAAGATCAGGAAGAAAGAATGGTAGGCTGCTGCTGGTAGATAATTTATTACCTTCTTCAGAATTTTAGTAAGGTTACTCCTGGAAAAGTGCTTAAATAATTTAATTCCTGGAAAGTGCTTAAATACCACTCCTGCCTCCCAGGAACTGTAATGATTTAGATATTTTTCTCCATCCACTGATTTTTTGGTATACATGTGTTCTGCTAGTCTGGCCAGTTGGAACTACAGAAATTAAATCTGTTACACCAGCATTACACAGTTGGTTACATATTTTCCTCCTTGTGCATATGACACCTTGTATGATTTCTACACAGAATCAAATGATGCAGTTTAACAAGAATGAGTTTCTATAAACTCAGTACTGAAAACTTCTAAATGTGGGTAAGTAATAAATGCTTAGATATTGATGCCAATCTGATATTTGCTTTAACAGATAGCATAGTATTTGCCTTATGTTGGCTTCTGAAAGAACATACTTTATGCTCAAGTAAGATTGTCATACAATAAAATGTTGTTATCTGCAGGTCTGGGTTTGAACTGACTCCATATTGCGAAGCTGCATATGAAAAAGCACTGGGGTATTTCTCTGCAAGATTTATGAAAACTAGAGAATTCCAGTTCCTTACTTTCAAGGTCATGATACGCTACAGCTGCTTTATTTAACACCAGCACCGGAAAACTACTAACAGGATTCTAAAACAGGTTAATTCAGTTTGCTACATCTGCTGACAGTTTTCAACAATGTTGGTGTGTATGAACACAAAATAAAAGCGAATGCAGTTTATTTACTCAACTCCAAAGAGCAACATGAACAAAATACCAGAAACAGTAAGTCTTTGTTGGTCTGAACTAGTAACCCACAATTTCTACTGATTTCTTACATGCCTTTTTCCCCAGACTGTATAGAATAAGGAGTTAAGGCTAATTTCATAGACTTTGTCTTCTAAATACTAAATATTACAGAAAACATGCTCTATCTGGTTTCTATCACTAAGTTAAGGACTACAACTGACAGAAGTACACATACCTTTATGTAGTCAATAAGATTTTGATATTCAATATAGTTGCCTCCTCCAACTACAAACACTATGGCCTAAAAGGCAACAGACACATCATTAGAGTATGCATTCAAGTTCTTAAATGTCAGTAGCGATACACCAGATTGTTAAACCTTCAACAAAAATCATCACTATCATACTGCAGTCTCATGAGAACTGGATACAGAACCACAGCTTCCTATCTGAAAGAAGATATTTGAAGTTTTGGTAGGATGCAGAATAGCAAGCTGAGAGCTTTTAACATGTTACTCTCTTCTATTAAGGCATACTTGATACATATACAATTTCAATATGTTCCTTTTTTTGTCCGGAGATGTCTCCACTGACCACAGGAAGAGTTAAAATATTTCCATGGATGCTTAAGAAATCATTTGGGCCATAAATAAAATACTTCTGTCATAAAGAGATACACTTTTTCATTATTTTTTCCCTTCCCACCTACTACCAGTAATAATTTATAATATTACAGGTAAAGGCCATCAGTATTTTCTGGGCTGTGTTTAAAAGAGAATAATTCATTACTAAAAAAAGGAGACTTAATAGTGCTATTATTGTTGTCAACATTCACTATCCAAAGTAGTTTGACCATATTGTACGACTTTTATATAGACTTTATGTTACTACTGACATTTTTGGTATGACCATCTGTAGCCATATAATATATATGATACCACATGGTATTTCTTTAGTTCTGGAAGATAATCAGGACATTTCATGAGAAATCCAAGACATCTGTATATTGCCAAGGCAAATATTTTGCTTATGAAACTTGGTAGTAAGATCAGCTAAGGCTTTTACTATTTGTAAGTATTTATGTAGAAAAATACTGAAAGTTACAGGCATTTGCATGGAATGGTAACATTCATTATTTTGCTTTTTTCCTTTAATTGCAGAGACTCTTTCAAATAGTCACTTACATCAGTGGTCAACACCGTAGTTTAAGGCTGGACGAAGGATTAAATCTACAGAGCATTCTGAAAACCTGGTCTAAAAATGAGGGAGTTTAAATTGCTCACTCAATTACGATATTAGTAAATCCCTGTAATTACCTTCAGAAGAATTTTCTACATTTTTTCTTCAGTATTAGTTAATGCTTACATAGTCCTTTGAAGATGAAAAGCTTCAGAATAACAGCTAATGATAATTAATACCAGATATAATTAGTCTAAGTGCTTTTTTGCAAATAAGACCTCTCATTTTCTTAATCATGATCATCAAAAATGTACTGTACTTCAGGATTTATTTATTTTTAACACATGAACATTGAAAAATAATTTCTACATGACTTACCTCCTGGAATGGATTTTTATTTCTTGGAACTGAACTATAAAAAGAAACACAAAAAAATCCCAACACAAATTTCATTACACATTAATAGAAATATGCAAAATAAGCATCATGTACCCATCATGTTTATGGACTACTATGTAATATTAGATAAAAATATAAAATAGAACAATAACTGCCTTTCTGCATTCATCCTCCAGGTATTTTATTTAAATGACAACAATTCTTCCATAGCTTAAAAGCTCTAACTATAGTGCTGTTATCTAGGAGCAAATACAATGAGTAAAAAATGTCACTAGCATTTGCACAATTCATGGCACTTAGAAATCCTGCCTCCTGGAATCTCAGCTAGGTAAGCCAGTCAGTTTGCAGTGCCTGCAGATACACTTACTGATGCTTCCAAATCTCAAAAACTACTATAGGCAGCAGCTATGTAAAGATTAGAATGATTAAGGGAGGAAGAGGGAAATTACAAGTTTGTGTGGTACAGACTTCTCCATCTGAGTACACAGGCAGGGAGAGGGGGAGAAACCTCCTTTCCTGTATCACCTTGCAGCTTCAGAGGGAAGGGGAAAGTGAAGAAAAAGCTGTGAAGGGTCAGTCTGCTCTCTGCCCTCTGCTCTCACACTACCACTGCCCTCCTGCCCTGTACTGGCCTGCAGCCCCAGGTAGTCAAATACATCTTACGTTCTAACGCAGATTAAAAACTGCATTTCCCCCTTCAACTTACCTTTTCCCCTGTTTCAAGACGTTTTCTCTGAGTGACCAAGACCAACTGACTCAACACAGATTCCAGTGTATCAGAAAAATAGGTTTTAAAAGGGAATGGCTCTGTCTAATGTGTTGCTTTGTTTGTCAAGACTTCCCATAAGTAGAAATGTTACCCCAATTCTCGCATCTTTTGAGTATGATATGACAAATCCACATACATTTTGGGCCATCCTTTCAGAGGACAAGGCCTGTTTATACTTGAGGTAGGCTTTACACCGGATAGAAAGATACTGTTTTGCTAAGACTGAATTACAGCAATGCAGTTCCTACTCTATTTAAAACATAGTAAGTAGAAATGTCAGTATTTCTTAAAATGGGAATAGATTAGAAAATAAAATTAGTAACTTTTTAATTAAATCCATTAATTATACTATTCGATATCACTATTTTGGCAAGACAACTAACCTATGTTTTTATTGTCTACATAACATTTGGAGGGAGAAATAGACAAACCACTATGAGTTTTGCTATCGTGCTCAAATATGATCTAAGGAATATAATTTGAGTTTACATAAAAATCCCAACCAAGAAATTAAAAGCTCTTCCCTATGACGATTATTATAGCTACACAGAATGCCACATTTATGAACTGCTGTAAATGAGTATTTCTACATTGTTTAAAGCACTATACAGAGTAGGGGAAAAAAAGTGAGGAAACCCTTTGCCTTGAGTGAAATAAATCTTTGCACTTTTGCACAAAATCCACCAAAAATGCTATAAAAGCATAACAAAACAGTGACAGTTGAAATCAAAATGAAACATAAAATACTAGCACTTTTCTCTTTTGATAATTTCAAATTTGCTTATCTTTGAAATGGTACAATCTGTAATACTTTTCAATAAAGCATACATATAATCTGAACTTTATGTCCTCCTACTTTCCATGTTTCAAGAACAAAGCAGAGACAGAATTTTCATGCAAACAACTAAAACCAAGCCTGGACCTACTTTATCCACATTGATCCTGTAATCAGCTGGTGCAACTAAATGAGATTATTGTTTTCCCACGGGTTCAATGAGAGTTATTTTTAGAAGGTATATTAAAATTAAGTATCTTCTCTGTTTCGAGGATATTAGACTAGGTAAGACTATCAGACAGTTATTGGTTAAAGATACAAAGCAAAAATAAAGATTTCTGGTGTAATTCCTCTTCCTCTCTTTTACTGGTAAAATAAACTATATCCAAGTCTCCCTTCACAGGCACATGAACATAAAATGTGCACCTACCTATACAAAAGTGAAGGAAGTCAACTTTTAATAACTTTTTTAAACTTATTAACAAATTATTAAAGAAGGCTTGTATTCAAATCAAAATAGTAACTGTTCTAAAAGTGACAAAGAAATTTCCATGCACTATCCAATGACTATTTAACTTAACAGTGAAAACTCACAAAGTTTCAAAGAAACCAAGAAGTACAACTATGAAGAACTCTAACATCTATTATTGCTAAATATTAATGCACATTCCTGTGACTAAACTGATGTACATGTTAGCATTTGTTTTTTCAGATTTTTTTTTGCAGTGTTATAAAAATTTATCTGGTTGATCCAAGTTCCCAGTTGTAAATACCTTCAACACCAGCTGTCTTGACTTAATGATTAAAATTAATTACTTGTAGTCAGCAAGTAAAATAAAAATAGATTTTCTTAAGTTAGTCTTTTCATGGAGTAAAAGGAAAGAAGCAAAACTCACCTGTCACTGCCTCGTAGCATCTTGGGGTCAAAATACCGGTAGTCATCTGTCTCCTATTAAAAAGTATGTTTTTATCTCAAAAGATTGGAATTTTGGCTTATGAACTTTTGCTTGTATATATTACATTAAACTTTACATTAGTTGTTCAAACCAGTATCATTTTCCATCACATCATTCAACGTTAATTGTGGTGTCCACTAGTATTTATAAAGTTTGTATATAACTGAACCAGTACAGAATAAACAACAGTGAGAAGCTATGAAGGGTACTATTGAGCTTTTTATTCCTGGTTTTTATTTATCTAAAATTGACTATCACATACTTTCCAAAAAATACACTGATTGCATAATAAGTCCCAACAGAAAGGTAGTACGCAGAAAGAAAAATTAAGCTGTTACCAGCTTTAGAGGAACACTGATGGTTAGTTATAAACACTAAAATTTTCCAGGTTACGAGATCTGCTATTGATTTAACATTATAAAACAAAACGCTTCTGTGGCAATGAGTGCTAAAGACAAGACAGATCAAAATCTGCTACTGTTATGTAACTTATCCTTCTCATTTCATGATTTATGACTACTATTAAACCAAAATTAAGCTCTTGAAGAAGAAATGATTTCCACAAGAATTTGAAAAGTTTGACTGTCTAAACTACACACACAAAAAAATTTCTTCACACAGAACAGAGAGGCACTTCCAATATTTTTACTGGCAACAAGCAGGATTTTTGCCAATCAGTATGGATGAAAAACAAAACTTCTTAGTAACTCTTTCTGACAACTTCTTGGCTTTCTCCTGTTTCTATACTACATTTTCATCCAGGTACTGTGAAGTTTAGTTTGTCAATAAACTGCATGCAGAACTACAGCTGATTTCATCGCTGTGCTCACATGCAAAGACCTCTAAGTTCTGATGATTCTGTAGGGCAGAAATAATACTTCTTGAGTAGTAGACAAATTATCTGGGGAATTTACTAGAACTCACAAAGCTTGACTACCTCTAATACTAAAAAGTATTTAATATACATGTGGTGGTTACACACACAGAAAATAAATCTATTTGATATTACAAACTTTTATGTAATTACATAACATAACTCTCTTATCCTGAAGTTTGGCTTTTTAAAAAAAATAATTTAGATCTAATTTCACACTGAATCTCTGTAAAAAGCTTTTATATGCTCCGCTGGGAATTTCAACTACTGGAGTCTGCCAGCATTCATGATTTTGCAGCTTCATACCTAAAGGTGGTATAGTGACTCTGGGGTAATGAGAGAGCTGGGAATGGACAGATATTGATCAACTAAAATTGAGAGGTATTTGAGAAACCTTTACCTGGGATAAAGAGATGCACTTTTTCTGCTTATTAGAATGAATTACAGATTAATGACAGAACTAAAAATCAGAGTTAATAAACATATGACAAACATTTACTCCTGAACGTATTACTGCTGTGTTTTTTCACTGTGGGCTTGTGTAAGTACACACAGGGTATGTGGTAAAGCAATAGAAATGTGATAACCTAGGGATTTTTTGTTGTTTTTGTTTAAATACACTACACTATTCCTGCTGAAATCAGTGCTGAGGGGGCAGGGAAAAGCAACCCTACTAAATTTTATTTTCTTTAAGATACCTAGTCTGCCAATATAAACAACTGTATAGTGGTTTCCTTACACACAACTGAATTGGTGACTTCCCTAAGCAATTCCAGAAGAAAAGGAATACTTCTGAGATTACAAACTTAGTTTTCAGTATTCCAAATTAAAATAGGAAAAGACCCATGGAAATGTCATTGACTTTCAGTCTGCATTTGTTTTTCGGCTGAATCTAACAGGACTAGTTTGGATTAAGGAAACCTACTTTCAAAATTTTTCTTTGTAATGCATGAAAGGTAACCCTACAATAAATCCTACCTAAGTCTGAAAGGTACCATGTACACTGAAAGGGGCAGTATTAACCAAAATACAGTTTCATTAATATATATCACAAATAAGATCTATCTACTTCTTAAGTCAATACAAATGTACACACTGTACTGACAGAGGCTAAACCACTTTGTAAAGGTTTACTTTTCAAAGACTGTCCTCACTCAGCAATCAAACGATTTTCTAGAAGATCCTTAGAATAATCTCCATAACTCTACAGTAAATGATGGTCAGTTTCATAACTATGGATTAAAATTGGTGTATACTTGACAACAAGATTTTTTTTGTTTGTTTAGGAAGATTTAAGGTTTTAATCAAGCTCTATTTAATGAGACCAAAACAAAGCAAGTATGTTATTAGTTTTATGAACAGAATATTCCTTTATTAAAATATAACCTTAAAAGCAATTGCTTAAAATTGTGCTTTTAACAAGAAACATTACTATTTAAAATACCCACAAGTAACTGATTACTTTTAAGGTCATCAAGGAATGTTTCTGAATATGTTTTTCAAGAAAAGGTGTAACTATAGTTAAACAATCTAGAAAAATTTTTAAAATTACAAGATGCTATTATGGCCCATAAGAACGGTTCTAGCATTTCCTGCTTCTGAAAAACTTGAAAAGCATGGGTGGCATGGCTGTAGACTTATTCATCCTTGCTAGGGAGACAAAAGAAACAGCAGAGATAAGCAACACACAAAGTGATTTACAGACAGCCCCACAGAGTTTTGCACAGGATATCATTCTAAATAGGTTTAAGATTTCAACTGACAATAATAAATGTGAATGTTTGTGGTGCAAGTTGTATGTACATTTCATATATTTCCTTTACTGTTGCAGTTAATATCTCGAAAATAATTTACATTATTTACATTCATTGTAATAATTGTTTGACTTCTCAATAATCTGCTCTAATTTTGCATTACACCTTTTATCTGTATGTACATTTCATACACTGATTACTGTGGTTAATAAGATTTCTTGAACTTCAAAGGAGATCTTTTACTGTGTTGTACAAAAATAAAATCTGGAACTTTTTTCCTCTCCCTTTGTGTTTTGCCTGCAGTGCAGTAGCTTTCTATTCTGGGGAATAGAAAAGAATTCCACACATCAGAAGATGAACAGAAGCCACAATGGTGTATTTCCACGCATTGACCTTTTCCAGATACAATTTCACTTCTGTTGATGGTACAGCAAGTCTAAACACATTCCACAATGCCACAAGCTCTCTGGCTTGCTTCTTTTATCTGAAACTTACTCCCAAACTTGCTGTCAGTTTTCCTGCAGGTTAGGAGAATCAGTCTTTAGGGATTGCCTGGCCTCCTGTGACTTGAAAAGTGGGACTCCCTGTTTTTTGCCATGAGTATCAGTCCCTGCTATGGCAGTGGAACAGGAAGCTGCTGACTGACAGACTGGCCCAACCGCTGCTTTTTTAAGTGAGAAGATCAATGTTTTCTCCAAATTATCAAAGTGCTGGTAGCTGTTTTCTACTAAGTAAAATGTGAAAAAATCAAGTCAGAAAAAAACCTCATATGACTTGTAAACTTTTCTAAACCAACTCCTAAACTTGTAGCCTGAGGAAGCTAATGTTTATTTAAAAAATAATTGTTTAATTTTTCACCTTCTTGTAAGTTATCGGTCGTTATAATTTCAGCTTTCTATGGTAAATGTTGTGGGTGACCTCTGCTGGTTGACTAAATAAAGTTAGCCCTGTACATCTTTTCCAAGTCTTTCAAACAGGAACAACAATCCACTAACACTGGAAACAGTGTAAATGCCTTTGTTTGTTAAGAGAAAGTAAATTATCTGCTAAGAATCATGACGTAGATCATCTATGAAGTACAGTTTAAGAAAATAAAGGATTACTTGAATGTTGATAATTTTCATATTTTACCATTATTTTTCTCTCTGTACATAAAGGTGAAAGTGGACTAAGAAGAATGTTTTAAATCTACTAACCAGTGTGAGATATTACAATTGTATCTCTCTGACTGATGCTGATGGCATTAAAATAGGAATATTGATACGATGTGGCAAACATTAAAGCTTTCTAAATGAGGAGATTTTTTCTAAGAGGTGACTTTTTCAGGATAAGTATGTGCACAGGTTGGTCGTATATAAGGAACAAATACATGGCAAGAAGAATGACTTGATGCATAAACACTCAGGCTACTTTTAGTTGTAAGTTCTAGCAAATGCCTTGACTGTGTCGCTAACACATAAGCATTTCAAATATTTGTAACATAAAATTTAAAATAGTCTGAGTAAATTTTCACAGAAACAAGGCAAGAAGAGGACTTTTCTGACAAAAACCACCTCTGCTTGCAAACAGAATGACTGAATCAGTAGTACAATATTTTTCTCTGCATAGCAAAGTTTAAAGATGTGGGAAATGTAATTTTCCCTAATACACCTCTCTGTAAATACTTCACTTCTGAAACTGTGCTCTTTAAAAAAACCCCAAACACCTTGATGCAAAGAAAATTTCAGTCCACAGCCTAATGTAGAAATTTAGGAGCAACAGAAGCTCAGTATAACACAAGTTTAATAGAATCCCAGAATAGGAAAAAGCTAAAAAATATTAGTTCAAATGAGACACAATAAATTGCCATTGTTTAGAGACTATTTTAATGAAAAAAGTCTTATTAAATAGTAATGAAAATGGTTCTGTTCTTGAAATACAGCATGATTGGATTCAACTGCACTACCATGAAAAAAATTAGCCATAGGATATTACATATCACAGCCTTAAGATTTCATTTGCTCCACCACTCTTTGTGTGAAGGCAATTGTACTCACAGGGTTTGACTTCATCTCCATAAGGCTGTCCAAAATACGTGTGACTGGCAGATTCTGTAAAACATAACGTGAAATTAATGGAATGCTGAAATGCTTACTAAGAACTATTCCCAGGCACATTATTACTTATGGAAGAGTTTACAGAGCATTTGAAATACTGTTTTAAACAGTTTTCCTCTTATGTTTTGTAAAGATTAAGCTTATTTATTATCACCTAAATTACTTTTCTGTAAAAAAATGCAAACATCTGAGGTGCATATAGCTAGTTGATAAAGATAAGACATAAAGTGCAAAAAAAGTGTGAAGATAAGAACAGAGCTGTATTTAGCTATTACCAACATATGCAGATGTGAACAAACATGAATTCTTATTAAAAAAATACTTTGCAGTTAAGGAAAGAATTTTGAAGCTGATGCTGATAATTAAAGGTGTAATTCTAAAATAGAACTAATGTTGTCAAAGAAATGGGTAAAAAAAACCACCCTGGCAACAAATGTGTGGATGAACTGCAAAGGAACAAACTGTGGTGAAATTCAAGAATGTTCCTTATTTAACATGGGAAATGTCAGCTTGGACAAAATATCTGAATATTAAAGAGTTAAACTACTTCAGTTATAATAAACTGAGGGTGACTTTACATAGCAACAGGATTGGAAATGGGTCTTGTTGACAGAACGTATCAAAAGAGGACATTCCAAAGGATGATCTACATATTACACTGAAAAACCCATGTGAATCCCTGAATTAATGAAGGAAAAATAAAAAGTTAGCTTTAATAGAAATAACACAGACCTACATTAGGCTTACAAATATGGAGAAGAAAGGCTTTTCATCTGGCTATCCTAAAATACTTGGAGAAGAAATTAAAAGCCAGAAAAGGCGTATCCTGCAAACATTGGCAAATCGACTTCTTGCTCACTCAGATTGCAAAACAGTGCAAGCCATTTTGTACAGAATAATATTAACTCTTTAAAGCCACACATTTAAAGAAATGACAAAATGTTTAACACAAGAAGACGAGAAAGTCTCCTTGAGAATATAATTATTTTCTATTATTACAAGTAACAGTTTATCTGAAGAGTTCTCTATAATATATAACACACAGGCAAGCTGCATATTTAAATTTTCCTCAATCATATTTCATGATATACCACTGAGTTGTAACTCTGCAATGCAGCTATCTTATCATATCTAGTCATAGTGAAATTCCTGCAGAATTAACTTCATTAACTACCCTACAAAAGTGAGACCCCATTTTTAAACTTTCATGTGATAGCTGATACCTTTCATGTATAAATTATGTGTATAACAGGCTGAATAAACAAACAGTGACAATGATAAGATTAAGTAGGTCAAAAAGATAAACCTTTAGTTAAGATTTCATTTTATCTAGTTCTGATATGTTGTATTTCTAATTTAAATTCTGACTCTTCAACTAGGAATTACAACATGATGAATAATCTTTTTCTTAGAAATCTTGATGTCAAAATATTACAGAATTAAGATTTTAAACTGTAAATAAATATTTATTTATTACTATCTGATGAAATTACATATTGGAAAAATGATGCATCCACTACAGAGAAGCAGGTTTTTGGGAACCAAAATTCCAAATTCCAGCTACAAGTTATACAACCAGTTTCTTTGTTGTTGTGGTTGTTTGTTTTCTTTGGGGGGTGTACATTTACATGCAAGTTATGCTCAAAAATATTTTATAAAGTTAAGTGAATATTTGAAGGTGGTCATGTCATTATAAACATACTTGTATTTTCATGCACATTACAACATTATGGTTGATGTACATTACACTTACATGGGAAAACAAGAAATGTTTGAATTGTAACTAAACAGAGAACTAACACTTTCAGCCTTTTAATCACTCCAGAATAGATTAACTTATACATGTAGTTCTAAGTAAAGATACAGATAGTTATATTTTTTTGTTTATGAAGGTCTAGTCTACTTTGAGTATTCCACAGCTGTTTTTTTTATAATGCTGGAATCAGTCTCAATTGCTACAAAGAGGTCTTCAAAGAAAATGTGAACATTTTCTGTTACTCATCTGAAAACTGGAAGTTCCAAAGTGATAGATCTATCTATAAGCAGAGATTTATGTTTACTTGTTTCCTGTACAACGAATTTTATTAATATAACAAAGGTACTGAAATTTCCAAATGTTCACAATACTCATGATAGACTTTTAAATTGTTTTTATAAACTTACTTGTTGCTTCAGTACCAAGTTCTTCACTCCTTCCATTACAAACTGTGATCCTGTATTCATAACACGTGAAAACAGACTGAAAAACCAAAATAAAGATGACATGTAAGACCTTTTTTTTATAAATTTGTGTTCTTAAGCTTTATACTGACATCCAATTCCCAATAAAGTCAATAGGACCTAAGTACCAAGTAACTCAGTTTGTCATAAAATATATTCTTCATATCACATGGCAAGCAAGTGTATGGGAATACACTTGTAATCTACCAGATAGATCCTCACCTATCAATGGGAGTCTTGGATTCTAGTCTTTAATCCACTGAACAGTTTATTTTACAACTTCAGTAATGTAAGGATTGGAGTGCTCCTTTCAAGAGTTAACAGAGATGCTGAGCGTCTCCAACAAATCAAGCAGCAATTTTTCCAAGTGAAACAGCACTGGAATTCTCTCTAACCATATTGCACCACGGGTTCCTTACAACAGTGACAGTGCACTCCTGAAAGTAAAGCTGGTAACGAGGACTGAAATCCTCTGAAGAATGGAAAGAGCCAAGTCCTATATCCTGTATGGGATATATGTAACTGCAGCACAGTTCTTGTGTCTTGAAATAAATAACTACACCTTTCAACAAGCAGGCAGACACCCAGCCCAGGAGACTCCAATGAAATACCACTGTGTTCTTGCAGCCCTGACAGTCTCCAAATCCAGAAGAGAACTAATTTTGAATATACAGGGCTGTTCTTATCTTCTACCATTGACTACTTAAGGCTCAAAGTGATGGCTGTCATAGATCCAGTTCCTGGTGCTGAATTCTTCTCCTGTGAGAGTGCATCTCATGTGCAGCTGCAGATATAGTTTGTGAATTTAGTCACAGATCCTTTTCTCTTCCTCTCTGTGTGTACTACGCACTTTTAAGGGAAGATAAGCGCTTGTAATTGTCTGTAACTTAAAAATTTTACAAACAGGGAGGTGTTTTGCTCTGGGCCGTGTATAGCACTAACCACACTTTCAGCACTACTAAAATAATATAGAAGAACCCAAAGGCTTACAGGAAATTAATCAAAAGCATACCCCAAAGGTTTAGGTGTAGTGTTTCCGTAGCTGGTTGGAGCTGAAGCCATCTTAGTGAAAGCCCTGTGAAAGCAGGGATAGAAATCAAGAATTTATCTCATGGCACATACTGCTGTAGAATGTTCCACTCTAGTCATCTGAAAGTGAAAAAACTTCTGCATTTCAAACTCTTTCAGGAAGTAACTATTTATTAGATGCATCCCTCTTGCCTACAAATACAATAGGAATTAGATTTTATAGTTAAAAGACAAAGATTTCATTCAGATACCATGTAAAACTAGAATAATTGATATGTAACTCTTTGGTATGAACTAAAAAAACTTTGGAGTCTGAACTAGCACAACTTTTCATTTAATTCAGTAAGTTGTTTCTGTCCTGGCTCATTAAGGGCACTACTAAATGTCATATTCTACAGTGTTCTGGCACTACTGGAGTTTAGTTTTAAAATAAGATTCGCATGTATTACCATAACAATGAAAGGAAGAACTTATACCAAATGAATGTTTAAGGATAATTTACAATGTAAGAGAAGTAACACATAATTCCTGAATACAATGCTGGGTTCTGTAAAATTACCCAGTTAGTCTCATAAAGGACAAAACAGAAATTACTTACTTCCATTGTTTTATGTAGCTCAAAGGAGCGAGATTACAACCTGCATCCATCAATGCTTTTTTATACTGCTCCAAATCAATCTGAAATCATAATGTGGAAAATTACAAAAGGTTGAAGCTACTCTTAAATCCATGTGGAAAGACAAGACATTCTTATCTAAATATTAAATAAGCAGTGCAAAGTTATAGCATTGACCCAAGTTAAAAAGTAATTATGAGTCTTAACTCCATTTCCTACCAAGTACGGAAATATAACTTGAAATAAAATTTGCCATGAGCAGATCTCAATAAACTAAACAGTGTTTGTGGAATTCAATCCTGTGCACTTTCAGATACAGGAACAGTCTTTTATACTAGCACCAACAGAATGCTGGTTTCTGTAGAATGTCAAAACAGTAAATAATAAACAAAGAGGAGCTAGCATACATTTATACAGATACTTTCTATTTGTCTAACCAAACATTTCTTCCATCAGATAAGGTTTCTACAGTGTAAGATTTTTCCTTGAAATTAATCATCCTAAGTTCACAAGAAATAGGAAGAAAATGTTTCCTGAATTATTCAGATACTGGCAGATGCATTTCTCCTTTATTCACCTGCTAGTCAACTGACTCAATCATTCTTGAATACATGAAGATGGAGTGAAACGAGTAATATTTTCATTTTGCTTTATCTACTTCTATTGAGCAGTGGAGCAGAATAATAGAAAGCATGCTGTGTCTTGCAGTAACTCTGACCTAAATATGTCACAATATAATATTCCTTCTTACTAGTCATTCGTATCATTTGAAATGGTGGCTAAAGCTTTGTGAGCAGATTTCCTGGCAATACGACAAAACTTATTTAAAGTTTTAGTATTTCCTGGGCATTTCATACCTCCTTTTGCAGAGAAACAGAAATATCTACTTAGTGCTGAAATGACACAGAAAAATCCCTTATGGTAGAATCTGGTGTTAGAAGCTGTAAAGAACATAGGTACCTCTGAAGGTGCCTGAGCTGAGCTAATGTAATAGATGAGAAATAATCGCATTTTGTCTTCTGGAGTTCCCGCTGCAATAAAAAAAAGAAGAAAAATTAAAAACTACAATTGTAACTATGCTCCTACATTAATTGCTCTTCAGCAGCCACACATATGTACATGCAGACCTTTAGTTATGACAATAAATGTTATCTATAACCATGGCCTTCTTCAACAGAAAAAAGAAAGACATACAGAGCAATTTTATGAAGAGTTCGGTTAGATGCGCTCATTCTTTCTGAAAGTTTTGCACTTTCCCCTTTTGTTTGTAGTAAATATTATTGTTGATATAACATCCTAAATAAGTTATGTAGAGAAATTATGACTTATTTTATGTGGAGGTTGCAAGCATTAACTGGAAGTAGGTGCATGAAAAAGCAGACTAAAGAAAAATCATAGAAGTAAAAGCCACAGCACATTATTTTTTAGCTCTACAACTTGCTTACACAGCTCTATGGTTCACTGTACTAAAACACTTGAGGACTGCCAAAGCACTTATATGAACCTCTGGTCAGGAAAAAAACCCCTGAACTTCCAACTTGCCTTCAGAAAGGATTTTACTTCCTAAATCATCTTTTGTTGGAGAAAAACATTTCCCATTCTTGGGAAGCATTATTGATATGCAATCAAAATTCATCTCTCCAGATCAAAAGGTTGATGTAGCCATTACTTAGACTATAAACTACTACACCAGATTTTAAACACCATCTTTTTTTTTTTCTAGAAGAGAATCACTGTTAGTAAAGCCAATAGTTTCAAATGAAGTTTTCAGAAGTAGAACATCTCAAAACAAACGCTTAAAATTAATTACAAAAGCCTGATACTTTTAGTACAATATTTTATAAGAATGCACTTTCTTGTACTTGCGGGTAAGAAAATGACTTTTTTTTCTCTTTTTCTTTTTCTGTTTTGTTTGTTTTGGGTTTTTTTCCTCTACTATGGAATGTGGATCATGTCAGCAGGAGATCATCTGATCTAATCTGCAACTTTTATTTATAAATCAGCATATATTTAGTCTGGCAGAAGTTAAGAGTAAGCGCTGTCATAATGAACATTTATGACTTGGTACAATCTTCTCTGGAAAGCAGGTTTTACTAATCCTTACCAAATATCAGTAAATCAGAAGATCAAGAACTGAAGAAACTTTGTATTATCTAAACCAAAAGCCAGCTTTCAAGGTAGATATCCACTAAGAATTCACTTGGGCAAAAAAAGCTGTGATAAACAGCTGCAAGACTCAGGCCAAGTGCCTGTCAAATATTCACTATTTTTTCTAGACTACCATCTGTGACAGCACAGAGAGGCAAATTGCTAAACATTCTGAAGAAAACGTAACTTGGCAAACCTAGAACAGACCAATTTTATTTTCAATTGAAAAACCAGCAGGCAGCCTTTAGCTCCCATTTTATCACTACTCCACGATACAACAATACCGACTAAACTGGGAGGCAGCTAATAGTCCTGAGTGGTAGATTAGTACAACACAGTAACAAATGGGAGGTTGAAGCCTGAAGCTGTTAAGTGGTCACATCTAAGCGCTTTCATGAAGAGCTCTGCAGACCTCATTGTCCACAAGACAAATATCCCCACATATAATGCCAATAAATAGTTCCCCAGTGGAAGCACTGGAAGACTTGATGTATTATTCCCTCAAAATGTTTTCTGCTGGTACTTCTCAGTGAATCACACAATATGAGGCTGGACTGTTTTACAAGACAGCATGCCTGGAAATAATCACTCTGATTTAACTTAAATCTTTTTCCTATACAAACTTAAACCTAGGCAATGCATATAAAATGCTAACATACTACTGTGAAAACCTGAATATTCAGCTTATGAAGAAAAACTCTAGCTCGTAAATTTAATCTCGTGTAAAACCCAAGAACCTTGCTAATAGGAATGTTGATATGATACATCAGGCTTGGAAAACAATTTGCTTTACACTGCAATCTAAAAATGCATAGAAAATGTGGATTCAGGTAAAAAGTAATTGATCCAGTACGATATACAAGCAAGCATAACATTTGTTTTCACATCTAAGTTTATGCAAATATAAAAGCTGAAATCAAAATAGTACATGAAACATTAATTCTGAACATGGAAAAGGACTAGTTTGTATTGATGCTTTAAAAAAGTACAGATTATACATATTCTTATTAGCTTCATATAAAAAATGAATGTATGTACTGATTTACAGATTGATGCCTGACATTAGATTTTCTGAAAGTTTATTAATTTCTAGACATGACCCATTATGAGATGTTTAAAATTTTAGCTCAGATTTCTACCAACTCTGCACTATTTCTTCTATTGCCTTTTGATTATATACTGTGGACACTATTAAAAGATTTTTGTAGAAAGCCAGCAGGATGTATATATACTCCTTCTATAAATATGAATCATTATACAAACTCCAAGCAGGCATTAAACCCAGTATGTAGCTGTAAGACTACACACATAATCATGCAGTAACAAAACATTTTCTTAAAGTGCACACTGGAAAAAAGAGCAGGAACCCTGGGTCTCTAAATGTTTGAGGTTTGCCAGTATAATTGCCAGTATGCTGACTAGTCAGAGATCATAATTTAAGTTTTACAATTTTCCTCTGCAGGTTATTTTGCTCCAGCCAACTGTCAGAGGGTTATGACACACATCAGGCTGCGACAGATTGAAAGGAGAGTTGATGTTACAATACTACAAAAAGCTGAGAAGTCATTTGGGTCTCAGCCTTTCACAGAAAGACCCCCGGTGACTCCTGCTAATAGAGAACCTGAGTACCCCTGCTGTGCAACACTCTCATATGCATGACCCATACGTGACACAGAAGCTGGGATGCATTGCTCATGCCCTTAGATGATGAAAACAGACATGCCACACACACCAACACATGCAAAGCTTCAGGTGAGTCCCAGTGAATTGGCCAATTTACATCTTGCATCCCTTCTCTCCACCTTGTCCCATTAATCTTTTTCCTCGCACAAGCAGGAGCTACCTACATTACAGCCCCTTGATCTAATGCAATTCTATGAATTTTTCATTGTGTTCGTGAGGTATGAATATGTTATAAAACATGCAGTAGGATTTTAAAGAATTAGTATTGTTCAGACCACAGAATGCCATGCTATACTACTAAATACTGGAAAAGCACAAAAAATATTTTGACCTTAAAAAATAAGGAGTTGGGAAAGGATTTTAGTGGAGCAGCAAAAGCTGCTAATATTTTGGATATTACTCAACTGAAGTACTAAACTCTCTAGACTGCTACTGAAGATCAATCAAAAGCTGTTTTCTTTACAAGTCTTGCACAGGTTGTTCTTTACCAACCCTGAAATCCAAGCAGGTATAGATTTATTGTGTATCTTAACAAATTTTATACCAAATTCAAATTTAAAGTACTCACCATCTGGGTCAGAAATCATGTCCAGAAGAGATTTATCCAGAGTGGATTTGCTCATTATTTTTTCCTCATATTCAAAATACACATCCAGCTTTCGACTCTGTTTAAGAGTAAGTGTTAGGGTTAACATCTTAAAACTGTGAAAGAATATTTATATCCTCTTTTAAAAGGTATGTAGCTTTAGTTATAAAGACTGTTTTAAAAACTTTATTTTAAAATAAATTATCAATAACAGTAACTAATGCTTGCATTATAATTAGCTCTCAGAAAGTTGATGTGTATTTAATTATCATACTAAAAGTCAAAATGCAAGTTAAGCAAGGGGTGTCTGATGTGAATATTGAACTGGAAGAGAAGCTTTGTTTTCAACTATGGCCTTGCCATAGCTGAAAACTACACGCCATCATACACATTGCTATGTTGTAAAAGGAAAAAATAATGGTCAAGTGAATATTATGTCGAATTTATTCTGAACCTCCAGGCTCTCAGACCACAAGACAATTATTCAATGCAGATAAATGTGGGAAATTCCTTTCTACATTAAGGCATCATCCCAAGGAAACGTTGGCAGCTGCCAACTTGAGCTGGTAGTGAAATACTACCTCAGATCAAAGGCTTGCAATAATTCACTTACACCAAAGATGGAGAAGTTTATAATTAGATTATCTTGTTAACACTGGAAAAGAAGTCTCTCATTATACAATGACACATCTAGATGTTGTGAAAACCCTTTTTAGGGAGGATGGCACAGGGACTATAGAAAATTGTTGAGGCAACAGCTTTATGGAAGACATCATGTGGCCATGCAAATAATGACTGCATTGCAGTACATCTGCACAAACAGACAAGCTTTGCACTTATTGATCAAGACCTTACAAGCTAAAAACAGAAAAATGCAGTCCAGAACTTATTTTAAAATGTTCCATTACAATGCAGATCATTATGTGTGTTTGAACATTAAAATGTAGCATCACAACAAATGTTACAGCTACTCAGCTTACAAAATCAGCTTAGTATCTGGTAACTAACTAAATCCTGATGTTTGAACACATTCAGATATGTATTGGCTCAAAAAGGAGACTGGCAGAGTGGATCTCCATCTTGCTGCTTTGGAAGTGTGTCAGCTCCACATCATACCCGCTGTGAGACTGAAATGATATTGCCAAAGTGAGGCAAGAGTCACCTCACTTTTCTTCGGTTAAATGATTTGAGTAATTTTGCCTGATAATGCCAAAGCATTTAAAACTGCTATGTCACCTTTTATCCAGTGAAGTAGTTGTTGCAATGACAGTACATAAAAACTTTAAAAGTCTAGTTTTCACATATATCTGAATTCTACTAAAATTATTCCTGAGATCACAAATAAGAAAACTAATTTTAAAAAAGTTATTTTTCCTGCCCCCCCCCCCCCCCCCCCACCAAGTACTTCTCTAGCCTAGGGATATTAGAATATTTCACCTTCTGAGTACTGTAAGTTCCTCAAAAAAAAGAGCTAGAGAGGAGAAAACAAAGTAAAATGATACGAATTACAAGGATATTTTTATATTGAAAGCATTTGGTGATCAGCTTATGACGCAGGCAGCTATACAGTGCTTCCATTTCTCAGTCACCACTTACAGAACTCCTTGAGAAGATCAGCTACTTGCAGAGCAACAACTTAATTTAAAGCTTTTGTGGATGCTTGTAATTACAGCTTATAAAGTAAATTACCATCAAGAGCACTCAAAAATGACCCCCTGCTACTTTTAGGGGCAGAAGAATGTCTTCTGTTGATTGTCATAGTGACTATGACTACACAGAAGGTGCATGAAATGAAAAAAAAAAAAAAAAAGCTAGAGCTTCTTTCAAGCTGTATTTACTTTGAGCTTATGTTAGAAGAGTAGTTTAAAGTCTGAATAGAACTGAACTACCAGCCTTTTTCCAAGTCCTTACTTCAGATGCAATTTGGTATCTGGTAAACCATCTGAGACCTCAATTCTACAGCATCTCGGAGATTTTCTGTATTATAGTTTCCTTAAGCCTCTCTGGAGACATAAAGCAAGTGCAAAAAAACTACTACAATTTTTGGAGTCTTTCCATTACATATACTTGCTTTTTCTGTTTTAAGTACATTTGTATCTTGTTATGTGAAGCTAAATTCAATGTTTTTGAGTTTAAAATATTTTTCCCAGACAAAAGGCATCCAATAAAAAAGGGATTGTCTCGAAATGTGGAAACTTGATCTTACAAAGTTAAATATAATACTGTTGAATTTGGCAAAGCCAGTATTATCTTAGCTGGTGATCTGTTTACGAGAAATTTATTCAGATAGCACGTAAAAATGTACAACATAAAAAGATTCCCTAATTGTCTGTATTTGTTTACAGATCAACTGCTAAATAAAATTATGTAATTCAAACTTCCATTACTTCCAATTTCAAGAACAGATTCACAATTGTTAACTTACTTGGAGCACAGGCTAGGTAGAATTCTTCTCAGCCAGGTGCAACTTTATGACTGTTTGACTGTGACTGCTGAACAAAACAGATCAACAGCAGCAAAGAAAATTCACTGGTTGCATATATGTGCTATACTTTGAGCCTAAACTGAAACATTAATGATACATGTACACTCAAGCTCTTCAAAAACTTTGCACAATTACTTCTGAAGTGTGAACTTAGCACTCTTTGGGGAAAAAACTCCAAACTGAAAATCCTAAAACTTCACGTCCACATTTTTTTTCTATCCACTGTCTGTTTTTTTTTTTCTATCCACAATAGGGACATCAGAGGTAAGCAGCAATACAAAACTTTTGAGACTGTTTCTGATGCAACAAACTTAAATAGATGGATCAATATGATACGTCTATTCAGCTGCTTCTTCACTAGATAACTAATGAAAGTTACTAGCAAAGATGCTAATTAGGGCAATATTTTTCTTATACTGGTTTGCTAGGAATTAGGTGGACACCTAATCAAATTTCATATGGGTTACTGAATAGCCTTAAACACTACTAGTTACCTTTTGCTACATATCCCAGATATGCCACATCAATGAGACAGTTACTTCTTGAAGAGCCAACTTGTCTAAGAGGTGCTGATAAGAAGCAGATGTCCCATTTAATTTAAGTAAGTGCAATTTTGCTCACTCAATGGCAAACTCACAGACGTGCCAAGAAGAAAAGCTGGGGAATAGGAGCTAAACAGTCCTGTAGATTCAATAAAAAACACAGCAAAGAAGAGGTTCTTATGGGTGCCAAACTGGCAAGCACTGTGAAGAAAATCAATAATAATAAAAAATAATACAATAAAGATGCATTTACAGTTATTCCTTTTCTGCCTCCTGCAGATTTTCTACTATGACATCTTGTTCCACACCAATCTTATTCAAGAGACCTTTCTGGCTGCCATTTCAGGGACAGGATTCTGTAATGCAGTTAAAGTGCCACACTTCAGCTTGCTTTTTAAAAAAAATATATTTGTGAAAGCTTTCAACTTATCATCTTTAGAAACAGGCTGTTCGTAAGCCAGAACTTATTTTAGGGAGAATTACTGAAGTGCATGGGAAAGTCTATTGAGCACTGTACTCCAAAATGAACACAAAATTCCTTCTTTTTAAAGCAAATAAGTGGAAGCAGGACCCATTAAAATCTCTTAGAGGGTCATTTTTGTAAAGACTTGCTGGAAGCTCTTCTATCCTCTTTACACTACAAAATTCTTAATTTTAGAGAGAGAGGATATGCAGATGAGATAAGACATTTTCTAAGAAACTATTTGAGGTCCTTCTCAAAGATACTGACAGAAAACAACCAGAAATAACTGCCTCCAGAATGAGGGAGGTTGGTCAGGTAATTATGGAATTATGGTGTGCTCCTACCAAGAGGAAGAGAAACTCTGGAAGAAGGCTGGAAGTGGCAGTCACAGCCAATTCTCTTTCACTGAACTGCACAGAATGCGATATGAAGGTCACTGTAACTGAACTCAGAAAAAGCTGTTTTTACTAGAAGGATACTGAATTATCAGTTCTGAACTACAGAAAACCAGCCTGGCCCACTGTGACATATGTGCTTCACAAACACATTCCATTTCTCTTCACATGGTGTAAGACAAAAGTGTAACCTTATTTAAAATGGAGTATTTAAAATAGTGGAATTCCTTTACAAAATATGAATTTGAAAATTTGAAAAGTTATTGTCAATCCCAATTAAAGGGATCCCAATTAAGGGATCACTCAAAGTATCAGACCTTGAGATCAAGCAAAAGTAAAGATACATAATAAAATTTTGCAGGAATTAAACAAAACCCTAAACCAAACAAATATAAGTAATTTAAGACAGAAAACAATTCACATAAAAATCCGCCACTTAACTTCACATGTGTACAATTCTAGCAAGAGGTTATCTAATATACCCACCCAACTGTCATTTTAGAAAAGTATATGTGCACATCTTTTTATATTCATGATTTAACATACGTCAGTAATCCTATTCATATTAGAATGACATGCAAAGACAAGCATTACTTGAAACTCTAAAGCAGCTAGATAGGTAATTCTAGCTCTATATCTGTTATCTGTTGGGTCCAGACCTTCAGTCACCAGCTTCAGCAGAGGAAAAACCAATAAATGCAAAACAAGGATGCATTTGTTCTAAGCACTGACAACAAATACTTGATGGTTTGCTTCATGAAAAAGTGATGCATACTTTCCATTATTTCACTAAACACTTAAGCCAAAAAACTGCCAGGACCCCTAAGTATGTGATTAATTTCTGGTTTTCTCTTGCTGGGTCTCAGAAAATGATCCAAGAGAATGTGGAAAGCAGCTGTAATCTGAACATTAAAATATGACTGCAAGAAAAATTAAATTCACTTAGTATATCTAAAGCAGGTCTCGTTGCATTCTTTGCATAAATGCTTATATATGTAGTGAAGAAAAATGCTCAAATAATTGATATAGTAAAAAACCATAATGTGTCATGCAAATAGTCTATTTTAAAGTATGAATGCACTTCCCGATTATTTTATGAGTGAAGAAGAGCATGGTGCCTCACTAGCTCCTCACGACCTGAGCACTTGCAAAAAAAAATTCTGTCTTATCCTAATCTGGTTTCATTATTTACTTTATATAAAACCTATTAACCACAGAGTCAAGGTGTCATCAGAATTTCTTTGAAAAGTACTGGCTGAGACACGGCTCTTTTTGAGAGTATTTTTGAGGAATCCATTAGGTAGCATAACATCCTGCATACTAAAATTCCACAGCTCAAGATAGAAAGATACTTTTTCTAACACTGGAGGGTGAAAAGAGAGGAGAAAATGGTCAGGAGAAAGCAGTTGGAATAAACTTTACATTCATTCAGTTAAAAGGCTTTACCATAGGCAAATTTCAACAGAAAAAACCACATGCATCTACATTAGTTTAAGACAGTTTCCTAAATATCTGGAGATGAACTGCTGCTTTCTATATCAAAAGAAAAGATGATAGAGATGCACATATCAATATATTGAAGAAACTGCATGGCCATTTGTCTCACAATTTTCTTTGACATTTATACAATAAGAAGGTAAAGAGCCTGAGCATTTTGCAGTACCAGAATTAAGAATCATGGAGGAATGGATCACCACTCCTGGGGAGCTCCCTGTCACAGCAGCAAGCCAAAGGGCTGGTTAAGTGCCTATATAAGGCAATTCCCTCCACCTCTAGGTAACCAAGTGTGTTGCTATCACCTGATGAATCTGACTCCAGCCCATTGCCAATAGAACACTGGAAAGCAAAACTGATGTTACTGCCATTCTACATCTTATTCTGAAACTTTTCCAACCCATATATCATATACAGAATACTACTGGTCTACGCCTGCCATTATCATGCCAGTATCTTTCTTAGAAAAGTGAATTTGCAGACAAGACATCAAAATATCAATACTGTTGAGTTCAATTTTTCTCAGTGGTATTAATGTACTGCTTTTAAATCGTCAGATATGAAAACTGACGTACCTAATAGTGCAAAAGCCCATAAACTAGCCCCTACAGTAATGAGCTAAACACAGAGAAACACTTACTACCTCTTCTCCAACTTTACAAATATGTAAAATTAATTTATTAATTAAATTGCAGAACTATCCTTTGTTCATATACAGTACTTTAAAAAAATTCAGTAGCAATAATAACTGAGGACAGATCTTACATTCTTTACAAATGTTAAAGCTAGCTTCAAAACACATTGCCTTCCATGAATTTTAAGTAGCTTGGGGTAAAACTTTCTAATTATTGATTTTTAGTGAGACTTGGTGCTTGAACCACTTTCCAAAAATGGAAAGAATTTCAGTGTTTCTGAAAGCTGCATCTACAATTTCTGTTTTCATACTGTGAAAACAAATCCATTTTCCAAGTTACCCTAGCAGTAACCATGGCCTTCACTTGACACTAAACCCTCTGCAAGATCTCTGACACAAGAGCAGCAGAGGTAAAACAGAAAAGAGGAAAAACATCCTTCTGAAGTGCTCAAATTATGCACAAGACATCTAACACAGACCCTGCTGGAAACACCACTTCAGTAACTTGCATCCTTATTACCACATCTCTGGGTATGACTTTCATCGGTGAGCAGTCAACAAGTGCCCTTCTGATAAACACATACAGAACAGAAGATTGCTTAGACTGAAGTAATGAATTGCCATGACACATCTCTAAAATAAACAAAACACTTCCATCATAAACTTATTTTAGAAAGACTTCAACCCACAACAACATTTGTGGCCACCATTAAAAAAATGAGAGTACACTAGTAAACTCCGATAAGAAAAAAACTGGTGTTCTTTGTTTTCCATGCAGAAGCATTCAAAATTCATGCTCTCACCCTTCAACACTAAGTAATGCTACAGAGAGAATTCTGAAAAAGTAGCACCATTGAGAAGGCTCACTTTCTTATCTTCACTGCCTCAAATACATTCCTTCAGTTAAAGAGTACTACTGACACAAAACTCAAGTTAGAGAGCAATTGTACCTTTATGTGCTCCAAAACGGCTGTTGCAACATTTGTATGAAGATCAATGAGTCTCTTCTTTTCCAGAAGTTCTGGAAGAGAGCTGAAGAGATTAAATACAAACTAACCTGCTGATTTGCACTGTTAGTTGAATTGTGTACTGTATACAGTAGGTACTAAAACACTTACAGAATTATAGAACAGTCTGGGTTAGAAAGGACCTTTAAAGGCTATTAAAATCTAGAATTACAGAATAGGATTGGAACTAAAAAATGACGATGTACAGATGTAATGATTCTCATAACCATAACAGAATAACGTAGCAGAAGAACATTAGTCACATGTAGTGTAGCAAACCAGGTTTCTACCCTGACTAGCAAAAAATCTACATTATGTGGGTAATTCAACATCCTGTGGAAAGCTTGTGATCAACAACAGATATGTGCCCTGCTAACCTGAACAAATGATCTACTACATTTACTTTATTTCTGATATATACAAAAGTGTCAATATCTGCCAAATAATAATAGCTGTCAACGAATATCAAATAATTATAAGATTACATTAAATAACAGTATCTGTCAAATAAATACAGAACTTCTGTATGTCCTGGAATTTGTCAGGTGCTTCTGCATAGGACACAATTCTCTATGCAGGATTCATGATTGAAATCTTTTATTTGTGAAATGGGAAACTGAATGGTAAAGTTTACTTGATAGAAAAATTGTTACTTAAGGTGTTATGATCTACATGATTTTCACTGCTGGCACGTGGAAATCACATTTATAAAAGACTTCTCAGCATCTATACACATTCACAACCAAAAGCACCCTGGACAGTCAGTGTCTTACTCAGTTTAACAATAAGCAGATGATCAGGCACTTAATAACACTGACTGCATGTCCTGAAGAACCAGGAAGTTAAGTAGCCATACTTTCTTTCCTTCTATAAGCAACTATAAAATCAATGTTACCTATGATGATTGACCATTAAAAAAAAAGAAAAAGCAAAACACAGGAGATCCTCAATGTTAGAACCTCTGGTTTCTAATTGCTAAGATATTCCAAAGTTTTCTAGCAGCTGTAAAGCCAGGAAAAAGATAACCTTCAGAAAATGGGCAACTGAACAGCAATTGAACCTAGTTCAATTCTTGCAGCAGAAACCTGCCTAAAGGGAAGATCTTAATGGTATCAGGACTTCTCAGCAAAATTCGACAGATTAGTGCCAAAAACCAATGCCTTGACCTGAAAACCAGCATCCTGAGAAGTACAAAACTTTACAGGGCGAGCTTGGAAATACCTGCTTGCTTTTTGGAAACTCTCTGATCACACATCCTTTGTAATTCCCATGAAATTCTAACCAGGGTGTAGCATACGAAACAACTTTTCAAACTCACTAAGAGATAGCTAACTAATACAGGCATGTTGGATTTCACAGGATATTGGGTATATCACCCCATTTATCCTCAGAATAATGAATGTTTCTTCTTCCTTCTGACTGGGTCTTAGTGATTAAGGCAGCAAACTATATATATCTCCCTCCTTGAAGGCATCAGTGGAATGAAAAATGAATTTAGAATGAGAAAGAAGCCTAAGTCTCAGACTTTCACTGTTATGAAACCACTGTCACTGGTGCTTTGGTCTCCAAAAGTGGGGGAGTAAATTTCTCAGAGTTCTTAATGACTATAATCTTGCAAACAGATGTTACAGAAAATACATGAATCAAAATGTAACTAATTACACACTGTGCAAAGCAAGCAGAGACCTGAAGAAGGGGATTTCACTAAATTTTTTTTATGAAAGAATGCAGAGTTTGGGGGTTTTGGTGGAAGAGTGCAAGCAAATCTATGATGCACTTAGATTACTCTTGTCTTTGCTGAGGAAACACTCCAAAGTCACACACATTGTGGAAGTTACATATGCAAGCACTGGTTTAGGACATCACATAAAACTTTACCAGAATTATAAAGCATTTAAACTATATTATAAAGCTGAATAGCCTACATTTAAAGATATTTATTTCAAAGAATACTGAAAGTACAATGACAGAAAAAATTAGAAATGGTTCACAGTTAATTAAACAATAATGCATTACTGACTACTTACCTGACAGCTGAAGTTAGCTTAGCTGTATTATCTGAAAGCATACTTATTGCTCCTTCATCCTCCCCTTCTATACCCTGGGTTTTGAGGAAGGGTTTGAAAAGAAGAATAAAAATAGTCATAATAAATACAAACATCACACATGCAGATACAGTCAGTACATTTAGAAATTTTTCTCGTAACGGTATTAATGTCTGGATTGCATTTTTCAGTTAGTATGGAAGTTATATAATTGCAACACCAATGAACAAGAAATTGAAACGTCTCATGAAATACGGTATTTCTAGCCCTAATTTTAAGATCGTATTATGCCTAAAATTCAGCATGCACTGAAAATTTTTGTCTGTGGGATGACAAGGTGGGCTGAGCATCTCTGCAAGCCCTATAATGCTTTACATAAAACACATGCAGGTGATAAAACTTACCATGATACTTTTAAGTCTTTTGACTTCATCTTCTTGGGCTCTGTAAGATTCCAGTTCTTGCTGAACAGACTCGGCCACCTCTGGAAAAGGACTAATGCAATAGTCTGCATTAGGCTCAGTTAAATCAACAAACTGAAATACTAGAACCAGACAATGAAAACCTTTTTGGAAATAACAATACACAAATCATGCAGCAGTATCAAATCACTGAAAATAATGACACCTTACTG
Organism: Struthidea cinerea; assembly: GCA_013397865.1. Lineage (NCBI taxonomy): Eukaryota > Metazoa > Chordata > Aves > Passeriformes > Corcoracidae > Struthidea > Struthidea cinerea. The sequence continues at coordinate 960,165 of VZTI01000912.1, forward strand.
TAGGTTTACTTAAACTTTCTAAGATATATTCACTGCTTTCAATAATTTTATGTAATTTTGGTAAGAACAATTTTGAGCTCTGTAACAAAGAGCTAATAGACAAATATAATGGACAATGAATACTGGCAATGATTATTCTTTATGTGGTGGGTTGACCCTGGCTGGATGATATGTGCTCACCAAGTGACTCTATCACTTCTCTCCTCAGCAAGACTGGGCAGGGAGAAAGCAAGGTAGAAAAAAACCCCCAAAGTCATGGGTCAAGATACAGGCAGTTGAAAAAAGGAAAGGTTATGTGTGAAAGCAAAGGAAAACAAAAGGTTTTATTCTCTACTTCCCATCAGCAGACGATGTCTGGCCATTTCTCAGGAAACAGGGCCTCAGTAGGCAGAGCGGGTGCTCCAGAAGACTAACATCTAAAAAATCCCATTGAAGGCCACACCCTTCCTCTTCCTTTCTCTTAGCTTTTATTGTTGAACAGTGGTATGGAATGGTATTGGTGTGGTGTGGTGTGGTGTGGTATGGAGTATATTTTTGGTCAGTTTGGGTGAGCTGTCCTGGCAATGCCCCCTCCCAAGATCTTGCCCATCCTCAGCCCACTGGTGAGGGGGAATGTTGGGGAGACAGTGCTGATGCTGTGGGAGCACTGCTCAGCAGTGGCCAAAACACTGGTGTGTTATCAACACCTTTCTAGCTACCAATGCAAAGCACAGCACTGTGAGGGCTGCTGTGGGGAAATGAATGCCATTTCAGACAGACCCAGTACACCTTAAATAAAGCCCCCAAACTATAAAATATTTTCAAATACGATTAAAAGCAGAACTACCATATATGAAGAATACTTAGAATTTATATTGACTAAATTAATATAAACTGTGTACCTTTACAGCTTACCTGCCCTTATGCTTTTGCCAAAATTTATCAGATGCAGTTAAATCATAGGACTTCTTATTTTTTTTCTTAGGTCTAGCACCTGCTGGAGTACTTTCCATTCCTGTTGATTCTTCCAAGTTAACTCTATTCAAATGGAAATCCTAAAATAAAGAGGAGTCTTATGTAAATATTTGATAGTTTAATTGTTTATTCAGTCTTTTATACTCAACAAAATATCTTCGAGCATATTTTCTAAAAAAATATTAACACAGCTATTTATTAGAACTTCACAAGTAGGCAGGAAATGGTTTACTAGTTAACTAGACAATAGAAACAGCGATATAAGAACTCTAAAATTAGTCACAATTACTGAACTGTGACCAGTCCAATACCAAACAAGGCAACAAATGTTAAGCAAAGACTTTTGATTATCTCATATGCAAGCAGTCTTCTGACACTGAACTTTGAACACTGTTTTCTGCACAGAAAATGAGTTATTTAGCAAAGACTGTGCCCTAACAACTCTCCAAAACTTTGAAATAGAGAAGTTTCTATATTGCAGAAAAAGTGTATCTAAGGCTTAAGTTCACTTATGTAACTATAAAATATGTATCAAAGCCAAGAGGCTGATGACATCAGCAACAGGATTATTCAGTATGAGGACTATTTAGCTACACCTTCACAGCTCTTTCCCTAATTTTTTAAGCACTAGTAAAACAATGAATGCATGATAAAGCAAAACTTTGCAACAAAGCTGCTATTTTTCCATATAGTTTTTCTTCTTCCACGGATGTATGAACATAGAAACTACATGGCTTTGCTAGAGGACACAATTATGCTCACATGTCGCCACACTGCTTCCTGTGGGTCTTCTAGTTCTTTCCCCCACTGCCAAAGACTGCTCTGTATTTTCTGCAGCTTACCTATTCTCCCTGGTTTTCAAGAGAGTATTAACAAGTATTCCACTTGCTCACTTTGTCCTAGCCTTTTTCAAGAATATTTAAAACTTCAGAGGTGCTCTTTGCTTGGCAAATAATGATAGAGTCAAATCTTCAACTACACAGAATCTGTTACGAACCTTTTAGAATAGATATTTTTTCCAGAAATAAAACTTCACTTTATTATTTTCATTAAAGTATACAGAAATGGGTCACTGTGAGTGAAATGATCAAATAAAGTTTTAAAATGTTTCTAGTTATGCCTTGCAGCGACTTAAACACTACAAATGACCCACGCCAGAATACAAACAAAACCAAGTAGCTACTCAAAGGAAACACATGCAGTTGATGAGCACAAACCTCATCTTACAAGAGATGTTTAATGTTTCAGCAAAAAAAAATAGTATGTTTCAAGTACACATATTTGATAAAAACTTGAAAAGAATTAATTTAATTGCAATTTTAGCTGTAATTTTTAATGGAGATCTATGTTTTGGCTCATTTTAACTCACCAATGACCTGCGTTTTCAAGTTAGTTTTGGCATTTACAAGTTTTCCTAAAATAATTCTTATTAATTAGTGTTCCTCCTTTCAACTCCTCATTTTGTCCTTTTAAGGCTTTCTATCCATGCCTCCCATTTTTCTCTTTCCACTGATGAAAGGTTTTTTATTTAGAAATAGGAATCTCTTCATTTAAGTCTGTTTAAGCGTAGAAACAGCACAGTTATAATCTCAATGGATGCAGCACTCTGTGCCTGGGTAGTTCAACACTCCACAAAATTCCTGGACTGTTGTAACTGAGACCTTAAACAAAAAACAATTTGTTTGAAAGTATAATTGACATAATCAACATCTTGGTAACACTTTCATGGTTACAATTTATGGCTTCTTAAAAGACTACTGCAGGTATTTCATGAAATATTATGCCCACCATGTGAAGAATTTGGCAGGCTTGCCTTAAAGGCTTGCCTTTAAGGTGAATAACTTGACTGATTTTGAAATTAAACTTTTGCCCTTTTCATGTAACCACAGACCACTTGGTTACAATTTCACTAAAAAAATTCATAATCCTGTCCACTTTTAAGAGACAACATTTAACAAGTTGGTGCAGAGAAACTGCTGAAGCCTGATGCAGTAGAGATAAATATCCAATGATCTTTGAGTAAAGATCTTCTAGCGTCATTCTAATACCCCACCATATTTGTAGCACTAGTTGTCCTCAGCTTCCAGTACATCTTTATCTTCATCCTGATGAACTGCAGTCCTATCCCAGCTCATGCCTGAGGCCACCCAACACTACTTCAAAAAGAAACCTTTAGCAATTCAATACTTCTACCTGCAAGTCTCCAGCCAGTTCAACACTTACTGGAGAAAACTTGGTGCAAACTGTTTTTTTCAGATATGCCTTTCCTGAAGAAACTAGGCCAAAAATTGTTTATTTGTATAAAGCACCTTTAAGTTTAAGAGGAAAGGACTTGTGACATTAATTACATAAAATAAAATTTACAAGTGTCCTAATTTTTAGTGCTGAAATATTTTCATCGTAGCAATGCAAGTTTCTGGATACTCTATGTGTGACTATACAGCTCACCATCAACTTTGCAGAACAATGTATATGTGCACGTGCATATTTCATGTATGCCTCTAACAGTCTCAATAATAAATCCAAAATAATTCTCAAAGATAGATTTTGAAATTATTTTCACAAATAACTCTCAGTACAAAAAAAGCCTCCAGATACTAATTACTCTTACCTTTTTTAAAATTTAATTATTATTTACTCCACACCTATACACAAAATGCACAAATCTGAGGTAAACAGAATGAGCTATCATTCAAGTATATTTCTACTATTGGTTTTATAAAATAAACTTGAGGAAATAAAGCCAGCTTAAGGCTATCTAAATGTTTAAAAAATTAAAAAAAAATAAATCTGTTTTAGATCCCTTCCAGTAGGATCGCATACCACTCTGCAATGAACACCTACACCACCTTGTGGAGAAAAACAGGAAAAAGTACTTTCAGAAGTTCAAACTAAAACCAAAATCGGTTTTCAAACACATTAAAACCATTTCTTTTTCAAAGTTGAATTGCACTTAATGGAGTTTGGATATTACATACCATACAGATCATGAGCTACTGAAGAAAAAGTTTTTTGCTGAAATAGCTATCTTTAGATGATATCAAGATTTCAACTTTTAAAATATTTTAGAAATTATTGCTAAATAAAACTTCTAGAGAAAATCTTCCAAGTTGTTCTTTACTAAAACAACTTTCAAATAAAAAAGACAAAACAGATTTTGGATTAAGAGAGAATCTGGTAATAAGTTTAACAAGAGAGTGAAAAAATAGTTTGGTAACAAAATCAGATTTATCCTTACCAGAACATCATGCACTAAAGCTTGGTATGTCCAAGTATGATGTAGAGGAGTTGCTAAATCTATGTTTCTGTCAACAAGGACTAATAGGGGCCTTTGGAAGCTGAAAAGATGACACTGTGTTAGTACTTCTTTAAACACGGTTAAAACACCCCAGAGTAACCAGCCACCTTCTATATTGTATTTCAAGATAAAAGCAAAACCGCCTACTGCTGAGCTACTCCAGCCTTCCCCAAGGTAACTGGGTCTGATCACTATGGTGAATTACATGAATCAAATCTTAGTAATGATAAAAAGATTATTTTATTTAGTACTAAGTTAAATTACCAATATATAAATATTGAGCAGAAGTCAAAACACTGAACAGCAACTAGCTTTTTAGGTATTAACCAATAAATCTTTGTATGGATACACATTTGAGTTCCAAACAACTGTTTCAGTGGGTAATATTTAATTCCCGTTACAATCCTCAAATATAAAATCTCACTTCCAAGGGTTTTTAATTTCATTTTCCTCTTCGCTTGTATATAAAGTCCATAAAAAAATAAATTATGAACTTCTGAGATGCACTGTGGTAATTCCATCAGTACCCAATTTGGTGGTAAAAGAATGCATTCACGCCTAAAGGTCTTGAGTTACGGCTACATGAAAAATTTATAGTGAAGATAGGAAGACTGTGAGCTGACAGAACATCATTACAAACATTTCTCTTAAGCACATTATTTCTGCAAACATGCCAGGTAAAGTGCCTTTGAACAGAGTAAAAGCATTTAAATTCCATGCTCTGGATTTCCTTGCAGTAAGTATATTCACTTAAATATATAATCTCAAGAACCTTAGTCACCTGATTCTGAAAAACCAAACTAGAGATCTGAAGCCATTCAACTGCTTAAACTTTCCTATGTTTCCTTTACCCTGCATTTTAATTTTGAGGGCAATGATGCTACACTACCAGGAAAACAAGCCATGCCTCTGAAGGAAATGCAGTGCTTACAATTCAGTTCCCAAGAAAATGAAGAAACTGGTATTTCACCACCATTCTCTCTCCTTTCAATCTGACTCCTTTTGTCAGCTTTAATGTTTTTGTGCCTTTTATCCAAGTTCTGATTTTAATTTGAGATAAAAGTATGATGACTGGTTTATATCCAGTTTGGAGATTATAAATTTCCTTCAATTTGTCAATACATGTCCTCCTTGTCAATACATGTCCTCCTTTCCATGTACAGTATAAACTCCTATAATACATCTTCCTAAGGCAGCCTGTGGAGTATTCAGCTATCTGGGGGCAACAGTATACAGGGATGCTACTGAGAACACATGATCAGACACACACAAGCATCTTTAAAGGATTCAAATGGTCATTACTTTAACAGACCTTAATTATCCAAGTGGTAGTCCTCAAGCAGTCCTCCTCTGGTCAAGAGGGGGATCAGCTGAGAAACACTTGCTTTTGATATAACTAAACTGGTAACAGTGTTCACAGGCAAGAAAATGAGTCCTTCTTTCTTCTAAATGAGATGTGTTCTTTTGCTAAGAGATATGTTCAGACATACAACGGCATTTCAGAGTCCTGTAAACAGAGTGTTTTTGCAGAAGTTTGGCTCCTGTTAGGTTTAGAGGCTGAACAAAATTAACTGGTTCATAACATAATTTTTGACTTACTGTCCTAGGACCATACATTTATTAGTTATAAAGTTTGAAAACAGGTTATGCTGTGAGATTGGAAAACTCCCTTAAAAGTATGTAAATTCTTTTAATATAGAATTTGAACCATATTCTTGTAAATACAGTTTTCAGTACAGTGGTGACTTACCCAGACAACTGAAATATGAAAAATAAAATTACTAACACAATACCTGAACTGGCCAGCTCCAAGTGTGTCACCCGTAAAAAGACTGTTTCTGGCATCTCTCAGATTCTCTCTGAGCTTCTTATCCAATTTCTGAGGAGGGGAAAAACAAAACCACTTATAACAAACCAATGGTTACATGATCAACATTAAAAGATTTATTGTGCTGTTTTTGTAGTTTATAAATGTCTTTGCTGCAGGAAGACTAGGTGCAGTGCGCATGGGAAAGAAAGAAATCTTACATCTATTTTCTCCCTCCAGCATTTATATCAATGTCCAGGACTACACTGAAGATGTTTCCTTCATGCCTACTAATCTCCTCCCACACAACTAGCACCTTTTCCCTAAACATGCAAGTAGAAAACACCAGTAGGAGGCATCAAGAGGGAACCACAGCAGAAGCAGTAAATTGGGCTGTCACACACTGCCACACAATTGTTTCATAAAAGTGAGATTATCCTCAATATGAGTGCATGCACACTGCATGCTTAGGTTTAATCAGTATTATCATTTAACTGACAAAGAAGATGTGAAGAAGATGAAAGAAATGAACCACAGTGACCCCTAATGAAGACAGTTCTGTAGAGATTGCTAACTGTGATTTAGTTTGGTCATTTTATCCCTATTTGATGATCAAGTTCAATGTCAGTTTAATTTGATATACTAAAAACCTCTTATACTTACAGGGTTTCCCAGCAAGATAGGTAAAAATTTCTTACTGATACACACAGAGCAACACAGGCCAAACAGCCACTTTTTAAACTGTGTAGATGCATCTTAGTTATAACGCCTGTCAGAAAATCTTGATAAAACTCTAGTTTAGGAATAATTATTTAAGTTTCTCATCATTTGATTCCGTAACATCACAGTTTCTACAGAAGTTCCATGGAACTGAACTCCAAGAAAGGAAAATGGATGTATCTCTTTTCCAGTTTTATTTCCTTCACAAGGAAAAGGATACAATGACACTAGATCTCTGCCTAGTACTGAGAAAAGTAAAAGTGATGTTTGAAAAGTTTTAAAGCAATGATAGGTGTTTAGAAAAATAGTTCTTACCACTGCCACCATTTCAGCTGCAGTTCCTCTTGAGCATCTGATTATAGGAATAGCGCCTAATAAAAGATACATTGACTTCTACAAGCATTGTAATTTTCAGATTCTATATTACTTTACTTTTTATAAATAATTTTTACTAACATGCTGAGATTAAATACAAACTTAAACTTTTCTCTTGCAGTCTTTATCTATGAAACAAAAAATACTATATACAAATATTAAATAAAGTTTTACAAAAGTAAGTGAATACCCCATACAGCAATTTATGAGAAACACAGTGTATATTAGAAAGAAAGCTAATGTACTGTGGAGGGGACAAACTATCTTGTACAGATGCATTAAAAGTTATTCTTCAAAAGGTTAGAAGTCCTTTGAACATCAGTAGTAAGTATTATACCACCACCACCACAATATATCTGTTACAACTGACTGCATGGTAATACTATTTTCAAAAGCACATTTTCCATTGGCTTTCAGGTTTCGAAATATTTAGCTACTGTTTCTCACTTATCTATACAAACAGGAAAATTCCAAAACCATAGAGTTTAAGTGACTGAGGAAAAGACACTCAATTTGTATCACACTAACACTTGAAAAAACTGAGTAAGTCCAAGGGAATCTCTCTTGAACAGACTGTCCCATAGCTATCTCCAATTCCCCTTGTAAGCCAGCTATCTCAGACCAGTTTCACTTAGAACTTAAGTTAAATGCCATCACATGAAAAATGTATCAGCTAAGCATCAAGGAAACTCACAATAAAATAAGTAAACTTAATACATCTTCCTATTCCTGGAGTTATTTCAGTTAGATCTTTACAGGGTCTGTGTGAGGAGTTTTTTTTCTTCTGTGTTTTTTTTTTTTTTTTTTTTCTTTTCCA
>VZTI01000912.1:968153-981349 GCA_013397865.1 Struthidea cinerea
TTTTTTTTTTTTTAAGTTTTGTTTTTGTTTTTTATTTTTTGAGAATGATAAATCCAAACTCAAAGCACTATTATCTTCATTGCAAACTAGGATTTTGTTAAAACAGTGAACCGAAACCTATGCATCTCAGTATTCTTCTCCCATTCATACCAAAGACTAAGACTCAACTCCCATGAAGGACAGCCCTTATTGTACTTTACAGTGATATAAAGCAATAATTTGAGCAAGATCATTATCCCACCCTGTGAATTATTGAGATTTTGGTCACAGATCTAATTCTGCATTTAGTTTTCTATATGAAATCACTAGACTTCTAGTTTTCTCATTGAATATAGAAAATATGCTAGAATTTGGAAACTTACCAAGTGTAACAAAAAAACAGAAGAGACTATCAACAATAGTGTCCATTATAGTTTCCATTTCTGTGTCTGTTATATCTGGTCGGTTAATGGCTAAAACAGTGTGGAAAAAAAATAGGGTTAAATAAGTTCATGCCACTTTAATACTGAGAAGGCAAACCTCTTCTAATCTGATGGCTGTTAGTAGTCAACAGATTTTGGTGCAGAAGAGATTACATCCTGAAATGCCCCTCTTGGCACATCTATTAGTTTTCACCCCGCTTTTTTTTTTTTTTTTTTGAGAAAAAAATTGGGAGAACTTAACTAATGCTGTATAAGGTCAAACACTACACAATCATTTCAAAGTCTCTCTGACTGCATACATATCTTTTGGATTGTGTTAGTATTGCATTAACAAAAACCTACTAAGAAATATGTTCTAGAAGAGAAATGGCCATCCACTTGGCAAACATTTTTCAGGAAAAAAAACCTCAAAAATTACCTGTGTAGTTTAATTATAGTATGCAGTTATCTATATTCAAAATTTCTAAATCCCACCTCTTGTATGGAGATTCCTTTTTTTTCTCATAAATTTACTGTCAGTCTCTAGATTAGGGGCAATTCCCAAGTTGTAAAACATTTCACTTGACAGATAAGAGAGATTTCCCTCCCACATTTAGGTCAGAACAGAAGACATACAGCAACATTTCTCTTAAGTAACTAACCCTGACAAGAATATAAGAGCCAACAGGAAACATCCAACCGAATCTTATCACAGACCTCAAGTCAAGCACTGTCTCAGGATTCATGCCATAAATTCTATCCTTGTTTGTTTTACTTTACCTTTAAAAATTTCTCTCATAATTATCTGTCTTATCCTCTTTCTTCAAAAATGAATTTCAAAGCTCTGAACATTAATAAGCCTTCCATTCTAAATTTATGCATGGCCAGCCATATCCATTCTCTAACTTTAAAGGTGCTTTTTTTCCCCCCCATCTTTTCTCCTTTAAGAACTTTAGAGATGTGGATTATATTTCAGCAACTATACTTAGCAAGCCAAAGTTTTGACTAGGCTGACAGCAGCAATAGAAGTTTCAAGTTCCTGAAATATCAGCACCAAAAAAGGCAGACCATTCCCAAAATCTGTATTTTTCCATAATGACAAAACTTTGAAATTCACTGGGGCTATCATTCTGTAGTTATCTCCAACTAATGGTCTCACAGTTTACAGGGGTGAAAAAACCTTATTTCTACTCTCTTGCCTTTTCCAATTTTAAAATTTAATTCCCATCCTGTTATTATGTTTAAAGTACTCATTTCTGATGTTCCTGTAATCTGCATACTGTCAGTGCCTTCTAATTTTGTCTAACATGCACATTTTATGAGCACATTCCTTTTTTTGTACCATAGCAACCAACACAGATACTCAGTATTACCACTCCTTAGATCAACCTTTGAGAAACTTCATTAAGAATCTTTTGGTAAAATGTTCTACCATGTTTTCTATCTCTCTCTCTCTCTCTCCACTCTACCAACCTTATGGGGAATGCATCTATTACAGAAAAGTAAGTGTAGGTCTCCTACATTTTCCTGTTGCACTACAAAATTCAACCAAATTGTAAAGAATGGTAAAGAAGCATTCAAATAGCATGAAACAGCATATCTCAAATATCAACTTTAAACCAATATTCCTCATTTACTCTTTCTTCTACACAGTCTTAGAAAAATAGAACCAGAGAGAGCCTGAGGGACTATCTAGTTGGTCCTCCTTTCCAAAGATGAGTTAAACCCATGTAATTTCTGTATCTAAACCAATTCAAAGAGCTTCCCAGACATAAAAATACCATAACGTTTACAGGTAATCTAATATTTCACTATTTTTAAAATGAGAAAGTACTCCTAACATCTGATCAGAAACTTTCGTGTTGCATTTAAACTCATCACTTCTTGTCCATTACTAAACAAAGAGAATGTATTATGCCCTTTCTGTCTATGAAAGTCCTTCACATAATGGAAGGATTTTATCGTGCTTATTTGTCCTGACATTACCTCTCTGTAAAAGCAGCCATACAGACAAGAAATCATGAAACTGAAATTTAACCTGTTTTGTTATATTTGTTCTTGGTTCACACATTCAGATACATTCGTGGCCACGCAGCAGTGCTGCTGCCAAGAACAGCAGCCATCTTTCAGTACCCTCAGATTTACACTGACTTTTGTAGATTATGAAACAGGCAGTCTCCTGCTATACTCTCCACGGGCAAAAAAGCCCACTTCTTCCTCACCTCTGCACTCCTACTGACTGTCTGTGTCAGATCTAGAACTCACACAGTAAGACAGATCAGCTACTGAGCTCTAATGGAAAACTCATCAATCTCTGTGGGAGATCAGATGTCTGTTCGATGAGCTTTTGGGAACAGCCCACTTCTACATTGGTTTAAACATGGTAGCAAATTTCAGTGGCCCCAGAGAGGAAAACAAGCCAGATAGAAACTGATGGCTGCAAAACATTTTCAGTCATTTTAATTCAAATTCCTTGTTAGCGTAAGGAATCTTATGACAGTCAATTAAGTATTTTTATATACACAGGAACATATCACAAAACAATTATTATTAAAACTCTTAATGTCAGGTTTTAGTAAAAAAAATAAAATCTGTTTTTCAAACAAAAACGCCCTTCATTCTGCCAACAGAATCATTCCCCCGTGTGAGACACAACTCAGTATTATTGATTCAGTTTTAAAGAAAGGTACTGACTTCGGATATCGGGCAAGTGAGGAGAAAAATCTCACTGCTAAATATTATAAGGACAGAGACTTCTCATCTCTATCTGGTGACTAGGGAGTATTCCATGCAACAAGAATTAGCTGTGTGACACTGTGACTACACTACAGTAATGAGGAGCTGCTGCAAAAATAAGACTATCTTGACTTCTGCTTCTTCCCTTGCATTGCATTTGTACATCACACAAATGAGTTGGTATTTTCTAAGGAATGAGCCAATTAAACACACACTGCAGCTCTGAAATTACTGGTTCTTATGTAAAAAGAGGAGAGGAAGAGCGAAACGACAGCAGAAGCAGCAAGACAACATACCCTGTAACACGCAGAGTAAGGGGCAGGAGTGGTGGAGTGGTAGTTCCCTGTACATTTATCACAGAGGAGTACATAAAATCAGCACAATGGAGGGGAGGAAGATCATGTGCATAATAATGACAGCTAGTATGTATGATGACTTGAGCTGCCATGGCACCAAGGCACCTGACCTAAGGCAGCCACTTGCTTTTCCTGGTAGGTTACACACCAAGTTGAACAGAAGTCTCAACAACAAAAAAAGAGTTCCAGGAAGCTGACTTCACTTGCAACTCTGAAACTTTGTGAAGAAGCTGACATGCTTGGCTCACATGCTTGCAGAAGCAATCAGCACTGCTTATTGTCTAGAATGACCTTTCCCATCCATAGTGACTATCTACATGTGAAAACAGTATGTAATTTTTCCAGTATTATTCCTTGTATAAAAAGTGTTATTATCCATAAATGTCTATACCACAGTTTTGCTTTGTTATTTAAAAATATGTATTTATTTTTCAATATCACAATCACCATGTGAAAAAGATGCTGAAATGAATATCTAAGAACTGCTTCTTTCATGACTTCACACATCTAACAGATTATCCTGAATTCTGAGCAGATCAAAGCAAAATGAAGTAATTGCTGGTTATTAGCTACAACTTCAAAAGTAAATTTCAACTTCAGACATTCTGGTATAATTTCTATATAAATTTACTTACCACGATATGAAACAAGTTCTTTGTTTTGGTTACACAATACAAACATATCATCTTCTAAAGTAATAAAATTAAGATACTGATCAAACACCTAGAAATCAAGGAATAATGGTCAGAATAGTCCAGAGTGAAGCATTAAAAAAAAAAAAAAAGTGATCAACTGCTACTTAATTTTGAACATTTTACAGAAATACCTATTCAAATAAATAAATACGAGATACAATTTATGAATTAAAAAGCCTGTGTAAGGATTGAGTGATTAACATGAAATATTAGAGGACTGAAAAGTGCCAGAACTGTCCAACTCTTTCTGTGGACAAAGTTGTAGCAGCCAAGTATGACTGAAAAAACACATATGGAGGACATTTCAATATTATAGGTTCACTTTTATGAATATGAAGGACTACAACATAATCAGCACTGAGCTCTCAGGCTAGAGAGAGGAAAGAGGACAATATCTGAACAATAAGACATTACAGCTCATGACTTCTAACTTTTCTGTAACACACCTGTACATTCAGGAAAAAAATTAAACTTCTCTATAGCATAAACTATTAATGAGACATCACAGCCGAGAAGCAGATTTAGGAAAGTTAGTTTTCAGTGCTACAGCAATTTCCTGCTGCTGAGGACCTAAGGCTTAAACAAAACTAGTAGTGTTCATTTTATTTCACAATGGGTTCTTTCTCTCATGCCAGTAGTACTAACCGGAGTGAGAAAAAGTGAATGTATTTAAGTATATTACTTAATAATTTACAGGTTTTGGTACAGCATTCAACAAAAATAAACATAAATCCCTAAAACATGCCTTCAAATCATAGAGGTATAGGAGTGTACTCAGTAAAAGTGTGTATATATGAAATACTATTTCAAATGAGAACTGCACTCACACTGTTCTTTTTGTGTATTTAGGAGATAAAACCACACCCCAAGATATATGCACTGAAAGCACTCACTCAGCTGATGAGATCAGGAATATTCTGAAACCACTGTATTTCCCCTCTTATCATTCAGAACAAAAGTCTTGCAGCGTTTGGAGTTTTGACAGCTGAATATGGTACTAAGCTGCATTACTGGGATGACTGTAGGTTCTGTTTTTTTCCCCAGTATACCTTAAAATAAGAATGCAGTAACACCTGTAATGGTGTTAACATTAGGGACCGGGGGACTTTCTTACCTTAGCCACTTGAGTTACTGCATTAGCACCTATAGCAGCATTTGCAATATCTTCCAGTTTACTTCTTGAAATGGCAGAAATAAAGTTTAAATAATAAGATTCATAAAGCTGGTTTCGAAGATCCTAAAAGAAAGGAAAATCACAACCCTTTTCCTGAATAAGTACCAATACATTCCTGACTAATTTAAAGAAGAAATCATACTTTTACTATGTGATGTTACAGCTATCCACAGTCAAACTAAATCTTCAAAAGTGCTTAGCTGTCTCTTCATACAGGTCTGTACACAGTGTTTTGATTACATATCCAGATATAAACAACCTAACACAGAACTGCAAAACAACAGGACGTGACATTTAAGCTGAGAGACAGTAATTACTATTCCAGACCTTACTGCTGACCAAAAAATACCCTTTGCTCTTCTCCTTCCTTTGGCAAAGATGCTAACCTTCCATCTCCTTCCCAGGAATGTGAAAAATTGAGATTAGCCTAATCCACTCTTCCCACTCAAAGCAGTATCAAATTGTGCAGGTAGTTTAGGATTGTGTCCAGTCAGGTTTTGAACCTCTCCAAGGACGGAGAGTCCACAAACTCTCCAGGCAATCTGTTCCAGTGTTTGGCCACCCTCACTAAAATAACTTTTTCTAATGTTAAATGGAATATTTGTACCCACTGCCTCTTGTCTTTTCACACCCAAAACTCTCTCCCTGAAACACAGGGATATATTTACCCTTCTACTTGCTGGGAAATTGAAGTTTTGCATATTATTTTGGGTAATATTTTTCTGACAAATATGTGCTAATAACAGTCACACGCTGGTGAGTGCAGGATTCCTTCACACACCCTTTTGTGTGGACTCTTTTGAAACATTACACATGCAAGTTACCTGGCACATTCTGTCAATATTTTCTTCTGTTGGCATTACAAAGTAAACAGCTGGAACATCTGGAATAGCATCCCGATCTGAATGCAAAAGCCTGACAGTAAGAAAAAAGACATCTCTAATGTGTTGTTTCTCTAATATGTGTAAAATTATACAAGAAACTATTTATTTGTACAGACAAATATAATTTCCTACAACTTCTTTCTATATTCAGACAGAGTTTTAGCAAGAAAAAAATTACATTTGTATAAGTTTTGGCTGAATATATTAATAGATGTTTTCAAAGCTTATTCAAAGCTTGAGAAAAGGCTTTACAAATCCTCAAAAACAGACTATCCATTCAGAGGAAGCTAAAATACTGCATCCACAAAGTTCATATGTGAACTGTTGAAGTGGTAAAAAAACACTGTATATTTCATTCTATTAAATTTGACTTTCCTGCTCCAAGGCAAGGTGCTTAGATGTTTTTCTCACGTTTCTGCTGATATGTCAGCATATTAAACTATGTTTCCATTTCTAGCCTTCACTTAGCAAAAGTTAATAAACTTGTAAAAAAATAAATGTATGTTCAAGGTTTCTTCATGAGTATTACCACAGCTAAGGAATGACAGTGGACTAGGTAAATGTAATCTGGTGAAAAAGAAATGAGAAATCTCTTAAAATAATAGTTAAAGATTCCATATGTTTTACAACAGACAGGTAAAATTTACGTGTAAAAAGATACGCAAAGAACATACACAGTCACAGGAAACAGTTTGTGCCAATATAATTTTAACATGTATTATTACAGAAGGATTTGTACAGACAAATTCCAAAAGAACACCTACTGGATAATTTTTATTTTTGGACAAGGGCCTCCTGAACTGAGCAAGAAATCCTACTGAACAGTGTTTGGAACTATCTCTTTACTCCCTGATTCTGAATAATGCCATCTGATTTTAGGAACAAGTCAGTGTTTAATCTTTCTTTTAGCAATTATTTATTCAATGATTTTTCACTGATTTGTTCATTATTTTAGGGAACATTAAACAATGTTGTTTTTAAAAAAGCATTCCAAATTTTTTAAAAGTACTTACAGATGCAAAGTGATCCCCATATCTCTTAGCTCTTTCACTGACAGCAAAGGTGAGATGATATCTTGGCCAAATCTGTCATAAATGAGAACCTGAAACAGATACACATCATCTTAGAAAATGCAGTAAAGTGCATGCTGTAGAATACAGCGGATACAGGAATTCAGGTTTAGGGAACTACTATCCTAACCTGAAAAGTACTTCAACATCTAAATATCTACCAATTTATGATAAATCATTAATTTGTCAAGGACTTCCATTTGTGCTTACAAATAAATAAAATATGAAAAAAAAGACAAACCAAAAAACCCTCAGTGATAAAGGGGGAAAAAGAATCATCACTTCCATCTCCTGACAAATATCTTGTCAAACAAGAGTTTGCTGTCAGAAATTTGTTATTGTATGTGCAGAGTTTTTCTGACTGCATTTGGGAGAGAACAACAGGAAAATCAGATAAGAGAAAAAAAGAATTAGTGAAATAAGAAAGCAGATGAAGAGACAGAGTGCATGCTTTGCAGTAGCAAAAACTCATTAACTACAAGTGACATTTTAAAGGTAATAAAGCTAGTTTGAGCTCAGCTTCTTCAAGCTATCAATAGTTCTTCCATTTGTATGGGCTTCTTTCTGACTCAGGTATTTTTTCAGCAGTTCTGATACTCAACTCTGTATATTTATAATACAGGAAAAAAATTTGTACAAGTTAATAACGTAAGAAAGATGAACTTGATTTAGTTAAAATCTGCAAATCTGAACTTTTCTGAACACTATAAAATTCTCCTACTCTGGTTCCAAAAGTTCTTACCTTCCATACTGGCTCTCCTGTGCTGTTTTTAACAGGAGGAACATTGAAGTTCAGCATACGTTTCAAAGCCACTGGAAAATAAAGCCAAATAATGTTTTAATCTCTTTACACTTCAACAACAGCGATTAAACACTTTAGCAGGACTTTATTACACATTTCATTTGAGAGGAAAACCATCACAAAATATAAATGCAAGAAATCACACTTTCATTATTTTTATGCAGCTTTGACTGACAAGTGGCTCACATCAGCTAGAATTTATGGGCTCCAGAAGACACTGCAAAAAGAAAAGAAGCAAGTTCTAAAACATTAACTCTTCCTAGTTATACAGGCTACATTCTAACATTGCCTTAAAAATAATTCCATTATCTTCCTGAAGGTGCATTCTGTCCAGTGGGAACTAGTTTGCTTTATTCCCCAATCTGCTTTTGCTACCCCACAGGAACAACACTGTACACACCAAACAAAAAATACGTTTATGCCTGACTAAAATCAGTACACAGTTTGAAAGATTTTGAGAACTCATATAAGAAATTGCTGGTTTAAGGGGTACAAAAATAGCCTTACTTTGCAGCAGGAAAACTCTTTGAAACAGGAATGAACTTTAATTAAACTTTCCATTCACTATACAGACCAAAGCAGATTGCTTCACCTACCTCTAATTTATAAATCTATTATATAATGAATCCTTCCTCATTTATCTGCTTAAACAACACAGTATGTGCTGCTCCCCCACCTTTGACTAGCAGCAGCAGACTATTTGTGCTATAGTGGCTATTCTCTTAAAACTCGTAACAAAATCATCAGAGTTTTGCAAAGAGGAAAAACCTGCAGAAATTACAGCAATGTATACTTGGCTCATAAATGGAGAGTGGTATACTGACTCTGGCTGAATGAACATACTCAGTGCAGTTCCTGGGATCTACAGTATCACAAGACATGTCAGGCTGGAGAGGACCTTGGAAGACCTCCAGTCCAACCTCCTACCCAAGGAGGCTCAGCTCTGAGGCTAGTCCAGGCTGCTCAGGGCTTTATCCAGTCAAGTCTCCAGGGATGGAGATGCCACAACCACACTGTGCAAGCTGTGGCACTGATTGTCCTTGTGGAGAAAAAGCTTTTCCTTATATCCAGTTTGAACACCTCGTTTATGTTATGCAATTTACGCCTGTGTGCTTCACCCTACTGCCACACACCACTACAAAGGGGCCTGGTTCCATCTTCTCAGTGCTGCCCATAGGTCTTGGGGAGCTGCTGTAGGGTCCACCCTGAAGCCACCTGGGCAAATTTCCAGGCAGAACAAGCCTTAGTGCTACAGCCTTGGTAGTCCCTGCTGACTCCCTCCAGCTGATGGTCCACTGGGACCCCTCACAAGCCTTTTTGACAGAGCTGCCCTCCGGTCTGGCAACCCCCCACACTGTTGCCTGTACATGCAAGGGGTTCTTCCTTTACAAGTGCAGGAATTTACATTTGTCATTGTTACATTTCATAAGATCTCTGCTGGCCTATTCCTCTTGCCAATCTAGGTGCCTCTAAATGGCAGCTCTGGCCTCAAGTAAGAAGAGATTCCCCTAGTTTGCTGTCACCTGCACACTTAATCAGAGTACCCTCTGACTCGTCCTCCAGGTGACTGACAGACATTTTAAACAGGAGAAGTCAGAGAATACACTCATGCAGTGCTCCAGTTGTTACCAGCCTCTAGGTAATTACGTCTGATTAATTACAACTCTCTGAGCCTGACCATCCAACCGTTTTTTTTTAACGTAGCTAGTTGTTCATTCATCTAGTCCATGATACCCTAACTTGGCTATAACACCACAGTGTCAAAAGCTTTGCTGAAGTCAAAGTAAATTACATACTCTACTGTCCTGTTGCCTACAAATCCAGTCACTCTATCACTGAAGGTAATTAGGCTGGTCAGGCATGATTTACCATACATAAATTCATGCATGCCTTTTCCTTCATGTGATGAGAAGTATTTTCCAGTAGGATTCACTCAGTGATTGACTCCAAAGTGACACTAAAGCCTGGAAGCACTTGTAGGTGAAGACTGAGGCAAAGGCAGCAGTGGTTACCTCAGCCCTATCTGTGTCTATCACCACTAAATGACCAGCCCCATCCAGCAATGATCCAAGGTTTTTTCTCATTCACATTTTTGCTACTAATGTTGCAGCAGAGGCACTTCTCCTTTCTCTAGATACATGCTGCACAGCTCAACCTCAGCATAACTTTGGCTTTTCTAACACCACCTATCCATGGCCAGGCAGTGCTTCTGATGTCCTGCTTCCTCCTGTGTACTGCCCTTTCAAATAACATTACTAGCAGGGAAACATGAATGTGGGAAAATCCAAGATAGCACCGAGTTCTGAGTCTTGCTGGACTCCAGCCTTCTACTTGCTTCATATTTTTTTCTTCTTTTTAAAAGACCATGGAGCAGCCCTGAAAGTTTATTACAGGCTGCTGCTGGATTCTTTGACCCCTCACTGCTGGTGACATCTTCACTCATATGAACAATTTTATATAAAGCTGTATGGTTACGTACTTTGGTACTACTGGAGCTGAAGCAACTACATTGCAGAGTTTATCATCTAAAGTAAAACTTGGCATAAGCTCTCTGCTAAGAAAGAATAATCAGACTAGTAATGTGCTGTGACAATCATGTTAACGTTCAGCAAGTGTCTGAGTTTCTTTTTTTTCTATTCACATTGCCATTTCATTTACATTAATGCTGAATGTTCTCTGGGGCAAGGATCAGGTTTTTACTGTGCTTGCACAATGACATACTTTGGTTGTGAAACCAATCCTAGTTATGAACCAGCATAAAGGTCACAACAGAACGTGCACATGCGTGGTAATACCATCACTAAATGATAAGAAACCTTTTTCTGACTATCTTTTAGTTGTTGAATCTAGCTCCCAACAGAAGACAACAGGTGTAAAGGCTGACTGAAATAATGAAGTAACAACTGTTGGTGACATGGACAGTGGGACTGAGTGCACCTGCAGCAAGTTTGCCAATGACATCAAGCTGTATGTGGTCACAAAATCAAAGAATCATTTAGGTTGGAAAAGACCTCCAAGATCAGTGAGTCCAACTTTTGACTGATCACCACCTTGTCAACCAGACCACAGCACACAGTGACATGTCCAGTTGAACACCTCCAGGGATGGTGACTCTACCACCTCCATGGGCAGTCCATTCCAATGTTTAACCCCTTCCATGAAGAAATTCCTCCTCAATAAGCTGGAGAGAAGGGAAGCCATCCAGAGGCACCCTGACAGGCTTGAGAGGTGGGCCTGTGCAAACCTCAGGAAGTTCAGCAAGGCCAAGTGCAAGTTCCTGCAGCTAGGGTGGGGCAATCCCAAGCACAAATACAGGCTGGGCAGAGAATGGATTTACAGCAACCCTGGGGAGGACTTGGGGGTGTTGGTGGAGGAGAAGCATGACATGACCTGGCAATGTGCACTTACAGCCCAGAGAGCCAACTGTAGTCTGGTCTGCATCCAAAGCAGTGTGGCCAGCAGGGTCTGTTTTCGTCTGGTGAGATCCTGTCTGGAGTGCTGTGTCCACATTTTGGCCCAATATAAGAAGAACTTGAACCTGTTGGATTAAGTCCAGAGGAGGACCACCAAGATGATCAAAGGGCTGGAGTACCTCTTCTGTGAGGAAAGGCTGAGAGAGGTAGGTTTGTTCAGCCTGCAGAAGAGAAGGCTCCAGGGAGACCTTATAGTAACTAAATGGAGTTACAAGAATCCTGGAGAAGGACTGTTCACAAGAGCATGTAGTGATAGCACGAGGGGGAATGGCCTTAAGCTAAGAGAGAAGCAGATACAAGGTAAAATTTCTTCCCTATGAGGGTGGTGAGGCTCTGGAACTGGTTGTACAGAGACCTGCGGATACCCCATACCTGGAAGTGTTCAAGGCCAGGCTGGATGGCGCTTTAAGCAACTTAATCTAGTGAAAGATGTTCCTGCCCATAGCAGGCAGTGAATTAGAATGAGATGATCTTCAAGGTCCCCTTCAACCCAAACCACTCTATGAACATTGTGAAAGAGAATAGAAAAGAATAAAGCTGTACAGAATATGAGCTCAAAGAAAATGGGCTTTATTAGAAAGACAGCAAAGAGAAGGTAAGCAAAGGACTGCAGAGGAACATCAAATAGCACTATCAGTGGGAGAGGGCACAGGAATGAGTTTACAAAATAGACTGGTACCAAAAAGTGAAGCATACTAGTAAATATTTAAGGTCCACAGAGACTGTGACAGATTTTTAGGCAGATGATTTGAAATATTTCATGCTAACTGAATGCATCCAGAATCCTCTATACCACCAAAGACACTGCAGCTGTCAAGGAGAAAGGGACATCATTACAGCTCAGCTACTGACTACAACTTTGGCAAGCAAGGGAAGTAGAAGACTACAGAGTTGACATCCCCTGAGCTTTAGGAGTATGTTCAAGGCTTCACAAAACAGCATCAAGGCAGAGAAGAATCAATTGCACTCTCAGCAATGTGCAAGAAGGGACTGAATAACAAACCCTTTACTCACAAAAATCCTCATGCACAATCAGTTTAGTTGTTAATATCGTATTCTCAATTTCTTGACGGTCAGCACATGCTCGGATGCCGCTGTATTGTCTTAACACGAGCACGATAACAGCAGCTTTATTTTTGCACCATTAAACGCTACTTCCCGTTGATCCTTCCCACGGGCAGAAGGAAGCCGAAACGGAGGGTGCTCTCCCACGGCCGCGAGAGAAGGCACCGCTCACGGTCCGGGCCCGGCCAAGTCCCGCCCGGGGGCGCCTTCCACACCTCGGCGGCACCTATGGCCACGTCCCCGGGGCCCGGGGCCCAAGCGGGGCCGGGGTCCCTCTGCGAGAACTGCGGCCCGAGGCTCCGGAGCCCCGTCGTCCCGGGCCCGCCGCTGCAGAGGCGAAGAGAAGGCGGCAGAGGGGCAGCCCCCCCGTTGCCGGGAGACCCAAGCCGGGTGAGAGGGCGCGAATCCCCAGCGGAGGCGCGGCGGCGCCCGCATCCCGCCCCAGGGGACAGAGGCAGGCGCCGCGGCGGCAGCGTTCGGCCGGCCCCGCTTCCCGCCCGAGCGCCGGGAGGGACCGGTGCCGGCCGCGCGGCGGGACCG
>VZTI01000912.1:981405-1004394 GCA_013397865.1 Struthidea cinerea
CGCCCGCCGCCTGCGCAGCCGCCGCGACACGTGGCGGGCCCTGAGACCGGGGACGGGCCCGGCCCGGCCCCTCGGCCGCGGCGAGCCAGGAACGCCCGCTTACGACTGAAAACACGGGCCTCTGCTTTGCCCTGGCTGACATCAGGGCGGGGCCTTTTCCATCCTCTTTCTATTAAGTAGGTGGTAGTTTACGCTCTCGGACTGAAGTTTCAAGAAGAAATAACTGAAACAGCTTTGATATGACCACCTCATAACTAACTGAAAGGAGTGATGTTTCAAAACCAGGCATCTAGCTACAAAAAAAGTCATGTAGTTTTAGTGAATTATCACAGTGGAATATAGTTACAAGTTTGCTTTCCTCTGCCTCAGGACGCACATGCCCACAGGCCCGCCTCCCTTCATGCCCTTAGCAATCCTACAGGGGAAGAGCCCCACTCGCCCTTGGGTCAACATGCCATATACACCTTTATATAAACCTATAGGTACACAACTGAAACTGCAGAAAATAGTGATAACACTTCTAAGGCTAAACCCCATTAAATCAACAAAATAAAACCACGGAAGTTACATATTTAACCTTTTATTGCACTTTGAACATATACATGGTGTTTCCCACAATTACTGATTATTTGAACACTGATGCTACACCTGCCATGTAAAATGTTGCTTGAAGATGCAACAGTTCAGGCACTGATCCTGCAGTTCAAGTTAGAGCTAAAAATATTTACATAATTACATTCTCTTGCATAACATTCTAAATACCATAAATTTAAAAAGAATATTGTTTATGTAATAGAAAAATCAGAGGGTTACATTGTAGCTTTTTAACAAATATTAACATTTTGAAAATGATTTTCTGTATACATATGATTTAACACTTCAAAAGTTTTTGCATGTTAATTTTTTTTTTGTCCAACTAGAAATTCCCTTAGGTAAGAAACAGTAAAGTTTGAGCTTTGAACATGTTTTACCATATAGCACAGATTCAAGATATGATTTTCAAATTTATTTTGTAGGCTTCAAAGTTGCAATTCCTTAAATTAAAATCAGATTTTTTGGATACTATTTTCAAAATGCATATGCAGAATATGAGTGTGAATAATAAACCAATACTCTCAAAATCCTCTTGTTTTCAAATCCCAGGACTTAACATCTTAATGAAAAAAATCAAAGCTGCAGCACACAATGGTTTAGACTTCTACTATGAACAAATTTTTTTTCTCCTTTGGACTGTATTTCACTCCTAAATCAGTTTAAAAGGCTAACAGCTTTTTTGTAAGCATCCTCTGAATGGGTAAAAAAGCAAGTCAGAAATTTCTTATTCCTTGGTTTTTCAAACATAGAGCTAAAATACTTCAGTGTTTTTTTTTATTATATGTGCATTGTTAAGGAGACCATACTAAACCCACTAATACATTATTGTTTAGTAGAAAATTATCACTCTAGAAAATAAATAGCTTATTTGATGTGCTAATTCCAGATAGAAGCTAAGGGTTTGATGCAGAAACTGTGGGGTGAAGTTCTTTGGCCAAACACAAAATGGACTGCAATAGTTCTTTCGTGGTGCTGACAAATCTTGTAAAAGAAGCAGCTTCTATAAGAATATATTTAATACATAACTGATGCATATCAATTATTCTCCCTGTGTTACACAAATACTGAAAGTAAGCAACCTCCCCTAATTGCCAGGTGTGCCTCAGGTTATGTTTATGTAAAATGAAAACTACCCCATAATATTGCACTTCAGTGATCTGCTATAAAAAAACCCATGGTCCTTATAGCTACATAAATTGCTCTTACAATTTCAAGACAAGGGAGACCATTCTGTGTTTGGAAGTTGGCTTATTCTACTGAATTCTATTGGAATTCTACTGAACAGTTCAAATAAATTTATGATTGGTCTGTATAAAGAAATGCTGAAAAATGAGGAAATTCCTTTCCATATTCCAGGAATAAAACTTGAATATATCAAGTATTATATTGGAGTGTCTAGATAGAGCTGATCAAACCAACAGAAAAGGAAATATAACTTGTCCTGAACGGGTACACATCAGTATTAGAAAATGGGAACAAATTCTGTGCAAGAAAAACTCTCTCAAGCAATATTACACACTATGTGATTTTACAAATTCATTGTTTGGATATAGCATAGTATAGCAGATAGTTTTAAAAGTTAACATTTTTTTACACCCGACATAGTTCTGCCTTTATATAAAAACCTTTCAACTGTTGAGTTCAAAAGTAATAAGCAATAAAAGGTGTGAATTCTATTTTTGTAATCTTAGGTATGTTTTGAAGGCTTATACTCACATTATTTTATTATTTCTTTCTCCATTGAAGGTCTTAAAATGCAGTTTATTTAGTTGCAGGTTCTGAACAATTTCTCTTGTCACTGCAGGTACCAAAAGTCCAAAAATTGTCCTTTAAAATTACTCACATTCTGCTTGCTACTTTTGAAATTTCTGTACTTCTCATATGGAAGAATAACATTACAGAACACATTCATCTCTAACTAGGCAAGAAAAACAAATACTGCACTGAGTACACCACTCATTTTTAAAGTATAATAT
The DNA here is from genome assembly GCA_013397865.1 of Struthidea cinerea. Lineage (NCBI taxonomy): Eukaryota > Metazoa > Chordata > Aves > Passeriformes > Corcoracidae > Struthidea > Struthidea cinerea. Next base: position 983,976 of record VZTI01000912.1, read on the forward strand.
TATATCTGCAGGAAACTCATTACATTTTAAAAATACAAACATACAATAAGAATCTTTATTATGTAAACAAATTTGTGCCAACCAATCCCTATAATGGTAATAGACCATTCTGAAGGCTAAGAACACAAAGCATTTATTGGCAGAATGAGAGTCAAAAATTACGCAAAGATCAGAAACACAGAATATTATTGGAGAAAAGAAGACACCGAGAAAATGCTTAGTATATATACAGTCAAATTACATTCTCCAAGAGATCACGTTTATTTTAAAGGAGACTTGAATATGCTTTTGGCCAATAAGCAAAACCCACTGCTAAGCCTGTCTTAATTTCTCATATTCCTAGATTTGTAATGATAAGACTGATGAGATTAGATTGTTCTAGCCATTAGAAGTAGTGAGAAATATTTACTACTTGCAATAATTTCCTTAGACTTGCTATTATTTTTTCAGAAGCACCTATCCATTTATAATTACTGTGGATGTACTTTCTTGCCAAGGTACTCAAATATAAAGTAATCCTGCTTATATTTTCAATTCGAACCAAGCTATAGTAATAAAAAAGAATACGATTACTTTTCAGTATTTTGAAGAATGTGGATACATATAGATATACACAGATACATATATATCTATATTACATCTAGAGCACAACTGATGTTCAGGACATACACTACAGGTGGTCAAAACTGACAGAGGGAAAAGATTGATGGTAGACTGCCTTTAGTTTAACTAAGAGCTTTAGTGCATGGTCATAGGAAAATATTGACTTTAATGGAAGATGAGTTTACATGTTCTAATGAGCAACAAACTTCTTTCATACTCAGCAACATTAACTCCTATATTTCGCTTTGAAAGACCAGTTACTGTTTGCATGTTCAAGAGTTAATCCTGATTTTTACTATTTTGGCTCTATGAGTAATTAAAAATTAATGTATGACAGTAGAATGCAGAAATGTGCAAATGTCTAAGATTTTGTTTAACAGAGACACAAGTTCAATCTGATTGTGTTCTTGTGCTGTATTATTTTGCCTATGTTTTCTCCAGACCTTTAATGCACTAGCCACAACGACTGTAAAACTACAGGTATTTTAAATTTCCTAAGTTTCCATGAACCATTAGAATGTAAATGAATCAATACAAAACAATTCCTGAAAAAATACACATGGAATTAAAAATTAAAGAACTGCATCACAGCTTTACGCAAGACAATGCTGTACAGCAATTATCTTCAAAATGTACCTGATTTGTTTTTGATAAATAAGTTACCTAAGTATTTGGTACAATCCACATACTTACCTGTTACAGAGTTTGGTAACATTTCATACCTGTCTACAGCAAAAGCTGACATTTAAACTACTTCTGCAAGAGATGGCTGACTCTTGAAGTTGACTTCAAAGGAAAATTATTGAAAAGATAAAAGTTTTTTTTTAATTTGGAAATTGTATTCCATCTCGTAACATTACAACTTTTAGCATAATTTTGGGGGAAAGGTCAGAAAATACTAAAAGCGTGTTGTCCAAAAATACAGTAGCGAACTGAAAGCAGACGTTCCTGCAGAAAACTCAAGTTTCCAACATCCAGTTTAACAGCAAAAATACTTATTCCCTTTCAACTCTTAGAGTGTTTCTGATGGTGAGCTCCATTTTATTTTTGAACTGCTGATATGTCTTTGTTACAGGAAGCTCTAAGCAATTAAGAAGTCTCTTTCCAATGGGAAACCTTATATGCAAAAATTTAATAGTAGGTTCAGGATCAAAACCAATGGATGGTATATAACAGGAGCCTGTTACGAAGAGCAGAATATCCTCCAATGTCACTACAGACTCACCACCTAAAAAAAATGGATTAAATTTTTATCATTGATTGTCTATTACACACAAACCATTACCCTGCATGTTAAGTGCTAAGAGGAAAAAAAAATCCACATGAAATCAAATCAATATGCTGAATAAGCATGCGGTTATATTGCTACCTAGGAAAAAGTTTAGCAAGAAAAACCCACTTCAGTTAGTTCTGAAAAATCTCAAGTGAGTACAAAAATCTCTTCTGCAAGAAAAAGACAGAAAACAGTGGTCTTTAAGACTTTAGACAAACTATCTAATAAAGGATTTTTCTGTATTACTTAAGTTGTGTGTTGGATTTTTTTTTTTAAGTTCACAGGAGTCCTGGATCCAATCTTTCAAATATTTACCCATCTAAAGTTTTGGGCAACAGTTTCAGAAATTCTAATTAGTAAGAAAGAAGGGGAAGAAGGAACAATTAGGAACTGATAGTGACTACAAAACCTTGATTTACTTACCCCACTGAACTCTAAAAATCAAATTCTGTATGTATACCAGCAACTAAATAGCCTGTACATGGAAGGGGAGGATTTCTACATTAAAAAAAAAAAAATTACTTACTTTCCACATCTTGCAAATAGCCCATCCAAAAATCAGCACCTTTAAGTTTATTTACATCTGATGAGGAATGGATTGTAAAGAGATCACAAATAGTTTCCGCTGAAAGTCTTTCGGGTTTGTGGCACAATATGCTAGAGAACGCATCTGGGTGCATTTGCATTTTCTCTAGAACGCCAAGAGTTTTCAAACCCTGCCTAAAACTAGGAGGGGGGGGGGAAGAAAAAAAAAAAAAAAAAAAAAAAAGGNNNAAAAAAAAAAAAGAGTGACCATGCATCAGAACTCTGCATTTTATAAAGCTGCAAGATGAGATATAATAAATCGTCCCCACCTGCAGTCTCTAAATCTTGTCAGTAAGGTTACATAGTACTCCCATTTTATCTCGGAAAATATGTTTAACTTTCATTTTAACAATCTAAATGTTTCTGTGGAGCTTTTCGGGAAGATGAAAGAAATACCAGTGATATGTAGAAATCAACCTTATTTCCTGGTACTTGAATGTATGTGCAAGGTTTACTTTTAACTTTTATATGAAAACATAGCAAATCTCTTTCTTATAAATAGCTCTTTGGAAAACAGTTCAAATTCCTTGTCCATAGACAAAATGAGTTGTCTTAAAAAATAGCCTTTGCTTGGCTTTTGCAGTCTGCATGTGCTTTTAACATGCTACTATTTCTCCCTGTGGCAAATGCAGATAAGCAGCATCCTGGGCTGTACTAGGAATTGTGTTGCCAGCAGTTCAAGGGAGGTGATCTTTTCCTCTGCTTAGCAGCAGTAAGGCCACACTTGAAGTGCTGTGTTCAGTGCCAGACCCCCCAGGACAAGAGAGATATGGACATACTGGAGAAAGCCTGGCAAAGGATGACTAGGATGATTAAGGGACTAGAGCATAACCCTAAGAGGAGAGGCTGAGAGAGCTGGAACTCTTCAGCCTAGAGAAGAGAAGGTTCAGGTGGAATCTCAACATGTAGAAGCATCTGAAGGGAATATGCAAGGCAGTCAGAGACAGGCTCTTTTCAGTGGTGCCCAGTGGCCTAGAACATTTTACAGCTACAATAACCAACACTCTAGTTACTCTCAGTCCTTGATAGTGACAAGTAATTTCTTGTTCTACTCACTTATGCACATCTTAAGTCAATCTCCCAAAATGCACAAAACCACATTACCCTATAAACAAATGGACTAATTATTATGTTTTACTTTTTAACTCACTAGTTTTAAAATAAGATATAGATTGTTCAAGTCATGCCAGAGGGCCTTGACTGAAAGACTAATTGCTCTGACCTTCATTTAAAAAAATCCTCACATTAACAGTTAGTTTTCATAGCTGTTGGAGATGAGTTGATTCAAATTTGTCAAAGATAACACTATACGTGACGTTTAAATCAAGCTATGCTTGTTGGAAAAATTAGCATCCAATACATTTTACCAAGCAGATGAAGAACGTGCATTGGATATAAGGGCAGAGACCAATCAAAGAACAGTCAAGAGCTGCAACTTTTCCAGCTAATGAGGTCATCACTACCTCACAGAAACATCAATGCAATGCTTATGTTCTAAGCAGGCCAACTTACACTTGTTGACAGTATTGCACTCCTAATGGCACACACAAACTCCCTAATTAGAACTCCAGAAAACTCATTTGAATTCTAAACATATGTTAAACATTGCTATAATGTAAAGATTCTAAATTTGAGCAATTCTGAATTAGAAATGAACATAAGCTAGAGAAATTTTATAGTGCAAAGGTCTTTGTGATGCTGTAGTTTAAAAACTGTGAATCTGCCTTCTTCATAAGGTTGAAAACTGAATGTGACCAAGGAGAAGTGGAACAGAGCAGATATGCAGAGAAATAATTTCAGTCTTTCAGTTTAACTACCTAGTTAACAGCTGCTACTTAATCAACTGAAAATTACAGTACAATTTATTGGTTTAAATGAAGAATCAGTGAGAACATGTGAAAGTTAGTTTTAGCAACATATTAATTAATATTTCAGTGAGGAAAAGAACCAAGAAGTTTGAAAACTCAAACAAAACAAACCTTTCTAAGGGTAACGTAATTCTCTTGATTACATGATAGATCAATATGTCATTCACCAGCATGTTCTTATCACACAAAGCTGTTACAGGTCTTAAACATCCAGCAGCAGCGAGGAATTCACAGCAGTCCTGTAGTGTAGACTGTAGGCTGGACAGACTATTTGCATATTTTATCTGCATAAAAAGATAAGTTAGGCTGTTGTTTACCACATGTGTGTATACATATATGTGAAAAATAAGCTTTTTAATTTCAACAAAATTTATATTCAGTAAGTCCTTCTTTATCTCCAAATATAGTCTTGAGCAAGAAATAAAATGAAACTTATTGCATATTACCATTTGTATTGTTTGTGCTACATCAACATCAGCAACGTCTTCCAAAGCTGGCTTCACATTCTCTGGACCATAGACAAGGCAATCGAACAGTGTTTTGGAAAAGAAACCAGGAGATGGACCACCATGAACCAGAGAAACCGCAATCATTTTACCAGCTTCAAAATAAAGATTTTCTTTTACAGCTGCAAACAGAAAAGTATGTTTACTTTATATGCACAGAAATTATTTCTGATCCTCATTTTTAAAAAGGTCATAGTGCTATTTGTCTTAATGACTTTTGCTATCTCCTGATAGTTCAAACTATAAGACGACATTTTTACATAGGAGTATCATGTTCTTTTACACCAACTCTTCACCCACTATCAAGGTTTGGGAGATGTAACTTNAAAATGTCATAGTGCTATTTGTCTTAATGACTTTTGCTATCTCCTGATAGTTCAAACTATAAGACGACATTTTTACATAGGAGTATCATGTTCTTTTACACCAACTCTTCACCCACTATCAAGGTTTGGGAGATGTAACTTCCTCTTCTACTTTACACCCAATGCATATTTAATTCTGAAGCATAAGAACTCAAAAGAAGCTAACGTGGAGTCTTTGGGAAGCACGCTATGAGAAATGTTCTAGAAATTTGAGGACAGAAAAATAATTAGCAGAGAAAGTGAGTCCGGAAGAAAGAAATTCACTTAAAGAGAAAAAATACACTAATTAAGAAGTTCCAAGTCTAGTTATATGCTGTATTTTTTCCATGGTTGTCATCAACTTCTCCAACTAACCCAAATTTTTTTAATTACAAATCCACACAACATCCCCCTTCAGAATTGAAAAAATAAAAAATCAAACCCCAATTTTTATCCTTCAGGACTACACTTGTGAACTGACACTCATACTGGCTGAAGATTAAAAAATGTTTTAAGTTATATACTTCTCAATATGTTTTTGAACAAAGCAACCAATTACCTTGAAAATCAAGGGACAAGTTCTTTCCAGAAGAGCCCTCAAACAATGATGAATTCTGAAGGTGAAGCATTAATAATTGGAAGAAATGGTGTTTTGATGCGGCAGAAGTATTTGATCTATTTTTGCAGTTCGAGAAATTTACTTCAATGGTGTTTGTAGGACTGAAATTGCGCTGTCTAAATCCTTTTAAAGCATTACTCCAAATATTTTCTGCATTGATGTTAAGTCTTGTTGTTTTTGTTTTAACTTGTACCTTTAACTCCTTCAGTATATTACAAACTTCCCTTCTTTGCTCTCTTAAATGCCTGCAAGAAAATTGCATGTATTTTCAGATGAAATTTATGATTCATAATCAGCAACAGTTATACAAAAAACATTTTAACAGTCTATTAAGAAGAACACTTCTTTAAACACTGTGGCACATTCAGGTATTGCCTAAATTATATCAGGAAAATATTTAGTATAGATTTAAAAAAATTTAACACTGTAGTGGCAAGTTTTAAAGTACCTCTAAGAACCAAAAAAAAGAGGTAGAAATAATTACCCTGGCATAAAACAAATAGTGATTTTCTTAATACCGTGCCAAACAATTCTCACACAATGATTCGACATTTAAACAGTGCAAATGAAGCAAGTGAGAATTTGAAGAGTTTACCATTTTACGTTAAAGATGTTTTGCAACCAAATTAGAATAATCTTTGTCACTATAATAAAAAATATATTTGAGTAGGAAGAAAGTTCTCATTTAAAAAAACAAGACGTTTCCTTTGTTTTCTAACTTCCAACCAAAATTATCTCAAATACCGTATCTGCTAGAAATAACTTATTCCCTCATCAGAATTTTTAGCATATAAAGTAGAATCCATAAATTAACTACTCACAAGAAGATAATGAATTTTATGTCCTTAAACTGAATGTCCTATATTAAAACATGATGTTTTAGCACTTTAGTACTTTACTACAATCATGAACTATTCATATGGTACAAATACAAAAACATTAAAAATTTAGGACATGTCTAATAAGAAGAAAGCAATTTGGATTATTTTTATTCCCTATTTTCTAAAGAATGTTTAGCAATGCATCAGTAAGGGCAAGTATGCATTTCTGGGTTTTGATCCTGTCAATACCTAACCTAAAAATTCTCAGTATGTTTCATTATTCTCTCCTCACACCCCTCTAGAATTTAGAAACAGCAGAAGCCTTTCTCAAGCTATGACTTCAGGTTTTAAGTGTACACTCATCTCATTTTTGCAGTGACTATAAACATACACACACACAAACATATAGGGATACTATATATACTCACACAGAGAAATATATATGGTTACTGTATACACACACACAAATACATATGGATACTGTATATACACAAACACACACACACACACAGACCCTCCCCCCCTGCATGTTCTGTAGGAAATACGGTATAAAGCCATGTGCTAGATTACTCTTCAAAATAAGAAAAATAGAAGAAAATACTTTTGCGTCAGGGACCAGTTCCTGTTTGACTTCACCGGAGATAAGGACATTGTCACTCTGTCGGACGCTGGAAGTTCTAGGTGTGAGCAAGGTGACAAGTTCTGGCACATTATCTTTGATGATCTGTAAGCCAAAACAGTATTTTAAGAAGCGATAAAACCGAAGAATATGTGAACACTTTCTATTTCAACGTAGCAGTATACTTTCCCCCTACTTCACTACTGAATCTCATTTGTATTTTCATTTCCATGAAGTCCACCAGTGCCTGAACTACAATTTTAAAAATAACAATTCTGTATTTTATTCCATGGTGGCCTTAGGATCTGTTTTTAGTTGCATCTCATACATCAGATGAAAGTAAGCAAAAACTAAAAGTATTAGTTTCTACAAACTTGAGAAGTTTTTATTACAGCAGAGGAAAATATTAATATGAACATCTCTAAGTCAGACTTCTAGAACACTATCAAAATGGAAAAAATACCAATAAGCAAACTTAATGCTTTGCCATTTGTATAACCTAAGTTACTACTAAACTGTTAAAATTCCTTTAACAAGTATCTATCTTTATCAACTAAAAAGTGGTTTACATGCCACCAAATCCAAGTAACTATAGCAAATTTCCAGAGTTCATGGCTTACTCAGAAAACTTCAATCACTAAACTTTATTCCAATTTTATCTGATTTGCAATTTAATGGAAGTTTCTCCTACGGAATAAGCCATCATTTCCTCATGTTTAAGTATTATTTTATGCAATGATCAGTTTCTGCGAGAAAACAGAAAATTACACACTGGAGTAGAAAATTGCGTGGAGATCCAGATGATTGCCGAGGGGACTTTGGAGGTGGCTCTTCCAGCAAACAAGTTGTCCCATTTGTCTTTTCAGAGGTAGCCAAAGCACGCTTTTTCCGTTTGCTATACTTTCCTGTATGATTACATTATAGTAATTTAATTAATTTGCTAGTTGTAAAGTACACTTACGTAACTTCAAGTTATCATTTAAGAAATCACTGTCACATCCATAACTTTACCTGATTTTGCAAAGATACTTCTGCATTCCACGCACTCCCAGTTTTGCTCCCATGACTTCATAGACGAACAGGCCAAATGAGTCCCACGAGAACCGCAATACTGACAACGCTTTATTTCCCACTTACTAAAATTAAAAACGTAGGTATTTAGAATTAGACAGAAGAAGGACCTAGTTAAAACAAAGAATATCCAATAGTAAGCGCAATCCAGACACTAAACTAAAAAAGCATAATTTTATCAGTCTGGTAGAACGGATTCTAATCAAGGAGACTTTCTTCACACAAGATGTACTCATACCTGGCTGCAACAAGAAAAAAAAGCTACTTATGTTCCAGCACCTTGCACTGATTGAGGCTATTAGTGTATTCCCCTGCCCTGAAGTCAATTGTTTGCAGGCACTATTTTCTTCTCATCCTGCCAGTCAGCAAAGTCCTGTGTTTTATCCCTCAGTCATCTTTTCCAAATGGCAATTCTTTTAAAGGAGAGCTCTCTAGAGAAACATTCAAACTACTGACCTACGTCTACTACTTTAACAATAATTTCTTGTAAAGGCTCTAAGTATTTTAACACTTATTAAATTGCTGAATTAAACTCTGAATGATACATACACAACATTCATTTAGGCACATGCTATGTTGATGCAAATTCTGCTTCAGCCTGTATAAAATGAGGACAAGGTAACTGATAATCCATTAACTTTGGTTGTTGTGGCTTTTATAACCAGATTAAGTTAGAGAAATTTCATATTGAAGTATGATTGTAATGAGTAAAACAAACACACTGTCTGGACAGTGTGCTGGCTTGACATAAAAACCTGATGCCGAAAAATATCAAAGCATTTAAGTAAATAAAAATAATAATAAATAACAACAATGAAAAACACATCAAAAAACTATTCCACCCTGTTATACTTTCCTGCTAAAGTATCATACCTATCAGGTTCATTATAGTCTCTTCCTTTCTTGCAGAGACATCTTTTAACATCACAGTGTTGATAACAATGCAGTAAGTCTTGATATGCATTTTCTTCAAGTTCCCAAGACGCATCCCTATAAACAAGGCAGAAGATTGGATATTAGAACTCTATTTCTGTTTGTTTCAATGGGTTACTCTATATTTTGAAAAAGATATACGTAATAAACACATGAATATATTTCGATCATATCATGTTCTAGGTAACAGACAACTGAGGGGGGAAGAAAAGTCTAGCATCTAAAATAATACTACAAAACACACAGACAGACTTCTTGCATAGCTACTTTGATTTCAAGTTTTTATTATTTTTCACATGACCTCAGTGCACGTTTTCTCTGTCCATATTATTCCCTTTCTTCTCTCACAGAAAACAAGGATATTTGTTTAGGCAGCCTACTCAAGTTACTGCTGAAACTGGTTTCATGAATGGTAACTCAGAATGTTCCAGGCCACTACAGCAAAGTTCATCAATTATTTTGACTCTTCTTCCTCTCCAGAATCTTAAGCTTCTGTCTCAAGAGGGAATTAATGGTGCTCTCTGAAAAGACTAATAGTTATTAAGGAATAATACTTCTAACAAAGAAGCATCATTCTGATCTCTTACAGTCATATTTTGACAGGTGATAAAAACAGGAAAAACAGCTTGGAATTTTGGAAGCAGTTATTATACCAAACATAACCTTTGCAATCCCTTGGCAGAAGATAGAAGCTGTATGGCTGCGTAATCAGTCAATTACAATTCTGTCTTGACAGAAATTCAGATAATTAAACTTGGGCACAGAAAATACACTTCTCAACAATCTCTATGTTAAGGAAAAGTTATTGTATTTAAGAAGTGCTTTTATCTTTTAATTGGGTTTAGAGTTTAAGTTGAATCATGACATTGAAAATGACTTTTCAGAGCTTCCTGTTTTATGTTTGAGATAACTACTTGGACCTTTGCCAATTTTTATGCATATCTAAAAAGAAACAGGCCACTCTTTACCAAACTGAACAATTCTACAATTAAAGGTAGAACTAACATTTCACATATTAATAGTTGAAGTTCTGTAGAATAAATTAAAATGTTTCTAACAGCCTGTCAAAGTTTTCATACAAGAGTGATCATTAACAAAATTACTTACCTTTCTGGAATGTGTATGCCCATTCTCAACATTTCTTTTTGAAATTTGTCCTTGTTATTACATACTGTGCACCTAAAGAAAAATATCCCAGCACTCAAAGCTTGATACTGTGTCAAGAAAAAAAAACACAACAAAAAAACCAGACCAATTATTGAATTACTACCATCCTTAAGATGCCAATAAATTATGTCTTAATATTGAGAAGCATTACATTCATGGATACTGTCCTGACATGGGTGTTTAAGCTAGTATCAAATTGTGATGTGACTCGACATTAAAGCAAATGGTAAGGATTTTCTCTTCCTTTAAAGGAAAGAGCTAATATGCTAGAATAAGGTTCATAAATGAAAGCACTATCCTTTTCAGTCAACCTCTCCAGATCCAGCGTAAGTTTACAAAAAGTATGTTGTAACTTTTTCTAGTCCTGGATTTAGCCAAAGAGAACTGATGATGATAAAATACAGTTTTAGCACTCAGATTCTGCACATAATGACTTGCAAGAAAGCAACTACATAGGCTGAAATTCAGTTCCTAAAAGTAGTAAAGGCATAAAGTATATATATCATACATGCAGAAACATGGAGGGGCCATGGGGGGAGAAAGTTAACAGCATTAAAAACCCCAAATCCTTTTGTGTCCATAACACAATTTTAGCACTGTTCTTCAAACCTAGTATATTTCATACCTACTACCTACACTCAACACTAAGCACTCGTTCCATTATTTTTTAAACAGAAATGTGATCTCCATGGATGCAAAAAGAATGAAAGGGAGAACCTGTATTACCTGCAAGCATTCTCGATGAAACCAAGCATTTTTACAGCAAGGACTTTTCAATACAGTGTACACTGGAAGATGTTCAACCAAATCCAGGCATATTGTGCACTGTGAAGCTTCTCTAGGTTCTTTATCCGTAAACTTTTGGACTGGTCTATGTTCCCAACAGTAAGACCTAAAAATAATAATTTATGGTTCCCTTAACAAAATAACATTTTAAGAACCTTCTTTATAAAATCTGAAGACAGTAAAATTAACTCAATCTATTTGTCATGAGTAAGTGCTATTCAACAAGCTAAAAATGCAGACATACTGGTTTTGGCTAGGCTAGAGTTAAATTTCTTAATAATAGCTTTGTATGGTGCTGTGTTTTCTATTTGTGATGAAATCAGTGTTGATAACACAGTGATGCTCTAATTATTGCCAAGCAGATCTTCAACAGAAACCAGACCTTTTCTGTTTTATCACCCCTTCCCACCAGTGAGCAGGCTAGGGGTGCACAAGAAATTGGTCGGTGAGACAGCTGGGGTGGTTAACCCCAACTGACCTAAGGGATATTTCATACCATGACATCCAAGAAATGCAGCTCTAGAAGAAACTTTTCTGAAAATGCCTTATCTTTACATGTGCTTGAGGTAATGCGAGTCATTTTTTATTAAGTGCCTGCCCGACTTCATCCACCCTACAAACTCAGCTCACAATAAGGATAAGGCACTCAAGAGTATTCTGACTACAGCCAAGATGCTAGACAGATGACAGTAAAAGAAAACATTTTTTAGACATTTGATATTAAGCCCATTTCTCCTGCAGTCCATCTCTAATAAACTTGGAAACACAACAAAATGGCAGACAGCGTGTTTTGACTACTGAGATGTATAGGTAGGCAAACCTCTGCCATTTCAAAAAAGGCACAGGAGACAGGCAAACAAAAAACCCAAATTGACCATTATGCAGTTTATTCCAGAGTTCAGAATTTACTGCTCAATTTTATAAACAACTCAACTACTTGTATAAGCATAAAGTCATACATTTAAAAGTGTTGAGAATTCAGTTTATAAGTATTAGGTATGCAATATAACTTTTTGACTTTCATGTCTTCCACAAGTAGGGTATTTTGTTCCTAGACAATCTGATGTCATTTGTAACTAACAGCCTATCCAATAAGCCATGAAAGAAACCCAAGTTACCTCCTGTATAAATATAATAAATTAAAAATGGAAGAACAACAAAGCCCCAAAACTTACCTGAAGTCTTCCATAAACTGGAAAATGCACTCCCTTTGTAACCCACAAGGAAAATGGTAACTTCGTTTGCATTTAGGAGCTACACATCCAATCGAAGCACCCTTTTTCTTACAGATATTACATTTCTAGAAATAATTTGTTTTGGAAACAGAATAACAACATCTTAAATACAAGTAAAATTACAGGAATTAAACTAACAGAAAAATTACAGAAAGTGTTTAAGAAAGAATAGCAGCCAATAGATTATAACTGTGACAAGACTAATGTGGTTTAGCTCTGTTACAAAGAGTAAACATATGCAGTTATTTCTAAGACTTTACGAATTGGTTTATATGCATATTGTCTTGTGACATGTAAGCCAAAATACAAGCTCTTTTACCAGTACCTATAGTTCAGTTGCATCTATAAATTATTTACTGTCAGCTTCAAGCTGAGGACAATGTCATGAGGTATTATGAAAGTTTAATTCACTCTTATCTATCTGCAACATACCCAGGGAATAAAAATAGTTGCAAACTGTAGAGGCCCAGGGAAGCTGACTTCAGTTGTGGGATGGATTGTAAAGGAGCATCCCTGCCCTGCAGGCCACACTGTGATCTCAGAAATGCTTGGTAGGCTTCAGCCTGGACAAACTGCACTGGACTAAGCCTCTCTTGAGGCTCATCAGAAACACTGTCTGTTCCCAGAAACTAACAGGTATCTCATGAGCTCCTGTTTTACAACCAACAGCCTTGGAAAGTTATTTTTCTTGCCTGAATAGCAATCCAAGTGGAATAAGTACTTTTGTTACTGAAACTTCAAAGAAAGTTACCAACCCGAATTGCAGCCAGGATAGAAAATTACGGCAACTAAAGCCCACTCTCTGTGACCCTATAAACAGTGGTCCAAAGTGAGACCCTAGGAGCTCTCGATTCCCAGAAGACAAGGGGCTGATGTGCATATCTCAAGCACTGATAACCACATGGCTCTGGAGCCAACCAGGGACTGCTGGCAGTAACAGACAAGAACTGCTGATCATAACCAAGGACTATTGGTATTAACACACTGTGAGAAAGAACAAGATTTAACTGGAACAGAGGGCCAGGCAGAGATTCACTTTTCTGTGAGAGAGAACCACAACACAGCATAGTGCAAGCACAGACATGTGTGGCAGGAAGCGGGCATGGACTATAGGGTGGGATTAAGACCCCCAAAGCCCTCCGACCCATTTCCAGAAAGGCCTGAAAAAACAGACTGCTCATGATGACTAATTTACATAGAAGGCAACAAATCTACCTTCAGGGTGGAGAAACCTATCCCTAAAAAGGTACCCCCCAAAAACCCCGGGCGAGTTTCCATGCCAAGTGTGTAATTTACTAATAAAACCTTCTGATCTCTTGTGGACCCTCTGACTTTTATTGCTCCTTTTGCCCAATGAGCATTTATGAATCTTAAGTGCTTCCTTCCCCTTAAGGGTGGATTGTTACAACTTCTGCAGGGCTGTTTCCTCATGGCTTCCACAAATCCAATATACTTGTTACTTAAACATAAAATTCAGATGTTTGAATGGGCTCAGCACACTGTTCATTGGAGAAAGAAAACAAACCCCACGGACAGTACTAAGAGCACTTAAAAGTAACTTTTTTCCCCTTGTAAATACCAAAGACATCATTCTTACCAGTTTTGCAGCTCTGTTTACTTCTTTTCTAATATCTGTGATTAAAAATCCATCCACACCTTCATCTTCTTCCCCTCTCTGCCAAATGCCACTTGACATCAACTATGAAAACAAATTAAGTATTTTAAAACATCGACCTACCTAAAGATTTAAAGTTACATACACTGTACTTGTCAAGTAAGAGAGAAGTTTGGTCTAAAAAAGCTCATATGGAAACATTTTAATGATTAAAAACCTGATACAAAACAGCTAGGTATTTTTGTCTGACATGACAGTAACCAATAACAGGAAAACAAATATTTCGTAACATCAAAGTATTGCATAATACTGTATGGCCTGAGACAGTGTATTTTGCCTTCCTTTTTGAAGTATACAGACTATTCAGATAATTGTCAAACAATTACTTTCAGCATATAAATCTTCAGAGGAAGTAAAATTAAATTAGCTTAGTTAATATGAATGACAATTGTACTGTGGAGATAATGAAGCACAGCAGGAAGTAACTGTACTGAAGTGTCACCTAAGAGGAAAAGTAATTCGCTTTAGAGGAGATTTAAATAAACACAGAATCAAGTAACTAGGCAAATCAGAAGAGCTTGATGATAATATAAAGTTAGGCAGCTACATTACAATCTTCAAATAACTGAAGAGTTTCACAACTAGATGCCATCTATATTCTTTACAATCTCATTTTATAATTTCAACATAGCACCATTTTAACTAGTTTTATCAATATTTTAGTCAAATAAATGTAAGATTATATACTCAAACAAATATATTTTGCCAACTGTGAGACATTTGGCAAAGATAATTAAACTGTATCACTAATGGGCTTCGTTTGTAGAACTCTTTTCTTATATAACATACACTATATTTAAGTAAAATCACAGGTCTTTGCTCATTTTTAAAAGAAGTAGAGACAAAAAAATGTAAAAGATACTGTGATGAGCTTCCTGCAGTTAAAATATTTTATAAGTCATAAGGCCGGTATTGCATGCATGCCTTTTCCTTGCTGTACATCACAATAGGATTTTTTCTTATCATTCAATATGGCCTTATGCAGGAGACAAAATTACGACTAAAATAGTATAATGATCTATATTTCCTTCCAGCTGCTTAAAATTTCTTTAAAAACAAATATTTCTGTCTTTACGTAACTTCAGTAAACCTCCACTCTCCTTAGTTTTTAAAGGATTCAGTATCTAAACTATTAAACCATCTGCAGTCAACACTCTTTGAAGAACTTGTTAAGAAAACATACCCCCTACATCTTCTGATACTCGACACTTAGTTTAAAATTGGGGAGAACAATTCAAATTTTTTTTATTAACGAGCAAAAAAATTTTGTTTGTAAAGTAGCCATATTATTCTAAAGACCTGCAAAAATTTAGAGCTTGAAAGGTAGTTTAAGCATACCTTTAAGAATATGAATCTTGGAAAATGTCAAGGTTGATAACAAAAGCTGCAAGTTATATCCACAGCTTTGTTTAAATTATAAACTTCTACTAATTAGTGACGCTGTACTAATACCAACAGCAGAGTACATATAACTTAACTGAAAACTAAGATTTAAAAGTGTTACAATGTCCTACGCAATGTCAGAGAACAGCTCACAGCCAACAAGAACGAATAAGAAATGAGGAAAAAAGAAAACATTTCTGTACTTTTTCCACAAGGGGTAGAATTTTCACATTTCAAATTTTGAAATTCCACTTTTCTTATGGAAGGGAATATGTAGGTGCAAACTGTTCCTTTTGTCTTAACATGTACCTTCACTGCTATTTGCTAGGATAGGTCGGGAGAATTAATGAATTCCTTTAAATGGACCCTGAACACAATTCAGCTTTGAATAAAGGCTTGCTGGGATTTACTTATTTCATCTGCTGCATCTGACAAGTACAAGCCTTCAAGGCTACGAGTTAAAGCTCACAGTTCAAGCTTTACAACAACAAAACTGTTGCAACAACTGGACAGGTTATTACTATTAAATACTAACCGCACTATTTTTTTCCCCTCAGATAAAACAGAAAACTCCAAGATCAACACCACACACTTACCAAACAGTAATAATGAACAGTGAGATCGTATTCTGCATAGGTCCTTTTTTCTCCATACTTTTCAGGGCAGTCATCTGTCCGTCCACAGAGAACACAGACTAAAATGTAGAATCATGTTTATAACCACAGTGAGTGTACTGGAATTACTATGCATCAGCGACAGAGCAGTAGCTTTCACCTCTTTTAATCACTTCAAGTAGATTACTGGATAAAGGACAGTAGATATTCCTTCCCTTAATATTGAATTTTATAGTAGATATAGAAGAATGTACTATTTGTTCCTCCTCTAGTTACTAGAAAGAAAATACTTCATCAGCCTGCTGATTCAGAAGTGGTCTATCAGCCAAGCTAAATTCAGAAGCAGACTGTGCTCCCAGTTGAAATATTCTTCCCAAAACACCCAAAGAGAATTATCAAATGGCCAACAATGTCCAGGTGCACGTGAAATGTCATCTAGTTGTTTTTAGTACAATACAAAGTCATCCCCATATCAGAATCCATGAATCAACCATTTCTTTGTCTACCTATGCGATAACCTTGGTGAAAAGCATGTGAATGATGCCAAGCCATATGCTACCACAGTTTTCAAAAACATTTAAGGATTTGAGACAACACTGCATTCAACTAAAACCTTGAAGATCTCCCACTTACTGAAGTTTCTAGCCCACTAACATAGTTCCATGGACATTTAACAGCTTCCCTTTAATTCCCAGTAGATGTATAAAATACATTTAAAATATTCTAAGATCAAGAACAGTCACAGTAGTGACAAGAATAGGGTTACTGCTTCAGCCTAAGAAAGTCCTGAATGGTACTTCTCAAACACAGCTCTGTGTGATTTCGCTGCTGAGTTCACAAGGTTACTTTCTTAAAACATCTGTAGAAAATACTATTTTAAAATATTCTAATTACAGCAAACAAATCCAAGGAAGATTGTAAGTTATTTCTTTTTCATTTCCTGAGACAAGTGGTGGTTCCAACACAATTTCACAGAATGGTTAGGGTTGGAAGGGATCTCTGGAGATCATCTGGTCCAACCCCCTGCCAAGGCAGGGTCACCTAGAGCAGCTGACACAGGAACTTGTGCAAGTGGATTTTGAATGTCTCCAGAAAGGGTGAGTCCACAACCTCTCTGGGCAGCCTCCTCCAGTTCCTCCTCCTCAATATAAAGAAGCTCTTCTTCATGTTGAGGAGGAACTTCTTGTGTTTTAGTTTATAGCCATTGCTCCTCATCCTGTCGCTGGGCACCACTGAAGAGTCTGGCATCATCCTATTGACACCTGCCTCTGAGATATTTATATATGTTAATGAGATTCCCTCTCCAGTCTTCTCCTCTCCAGACTAAACAGGCCAATCCCCCTCAGTCTTTTGTCATCAAGAGAGATGCTTCAGACCCCAAATCATCTCTGTCGCCTCTGCTGAACCCTCTCAGGAGCTCTGTGACTTTCTTGTACTGAAGAGCCTCAAACTGGACACAGTAATTTGAATACTGGAAACTCACCTGCTCTTTCAGCCCAAATAAAACAAGTTATAACTAGCATTATATATCCAGATTAAGTATTTCTAAAATTATTTAATAAAAACTTTACTCACATGTGCTTTGAATGTCAAAATTATTTGGTTTACTCATCCTGAGTTCTTCTGGTTGTCTGTCATGCAAAAGAAACGAGGGGTTAAATACATCCAGTACATTAATGAACATTTTATACCTCTTATGTTTTATTTAAACCTGAAAAAAAAAAGGTGCATAAACTCAATAAACTAAAAGCGGGATTAGGAATTGAATTATAATTCAATTATATTTATAATTGAATTATAATTCAACTGTTATTGTGAGAGATAGGGGTTCAGAAAGCAGGATGCAAATGTCCAGAAAAATTCCCTAGACCAATGAAAGATATAGCAACTTTTACCTATCTCTCCAAACTAAAAACAATATATTTTTTTTCAGAAGAGAAAATAAAGTCCAATGCAACACATAGTTATGTACAAACTTAATTGTACAGAAGAGTTCTTACTTATTTTAAGCATCAGAAATAATGGTTCATAGATAATCTACGGAGCAGCTGTGACTTCTGCTAAAATAAAGACTGTACTAATACAAAGAACTTGGAAACAAAAACTAGCTGTGTAGAGTAGTGATGTAACTATGAATATAGCCTCCACCGTTTGGAGAAAATGCAGGATCCTGGCCTAATCAGAGAAATCCTGATTCACAAAAAAGCCGAACAGAAAAACCCCCACCCCAAAAAAGGTGAGGAATCCAAAACTGGGACATGCATACAAGAGAATTTACACCATGTAGGACTACGTATTTTACATTCTGAAGTGAAAAGTAATTTATTTAGAAACACTGATCTAACCTGCATTTCTTTCAAACATCATGTGAGCTGCCCTCCACTGTGTGCCACATCATGCACCCTAGCACACCTCGGTAAAAAAAAACCCCAACCCAAACCAAATAATCCCTGGTTTCTTCACCACAGCACCAAGATGATTATTCTTTCTCAGAACCCTTCTAGGAACACATCTGTAGATCTTTGACCTGCCTTCCCTTAGGAAGCTGAAGAAGGCATTACCTAAGTTCTGCAAGCTAAGAATCATAGGTGATTGCCTGAATCTCCAGGCTAGATCTCAGGCAGGCAGACAACTCCCTCTCACATGCTGAAGCAAACAGGGAAGCAACCAGTGACAAATCCAAGGTCCATACCAGACTCCTGACAGACTGCGAGCTATGTGGTCTGGTATTTACAGTTTTGATGACTGCCAGATATCAGCTTCAAGAACAAACTTGAGGCTAATCCAAACTATTGCAAATAAAGCACTGTAGCAATTTTACTGGAGGTTTAGGGAACGAAGGGTATTGAGAAAGAAAAAGAGAGGTAGAAGTCTCAGGCACAAGGCAACTGCCTACACCACTAAGAACCGGAGCAGTCGCACCAGAAGACCTTGGCCAGAAAACAGTCTACAAGAAAAACAAGCCAAAAAGCACCGCCACTAAATTGGGTGATGAAGCTCCTAAAGACACACCGAACTGACAGTCAGATGAAATAAGTAATTACTGTTTTCCCAGAAACACATTTCCCTTTTTCTAAAGGAATAAATACACTTAATCAGGTACAGAGGGAGCAAAAGACAAGCACAGAGCTCACACACGTTCCCTTTCTTCAGGATTTCCCCAGGATGGTCACTGTCAGTTTCACCATTCTCAAGCTCCTGCGGTACTACAACAAAGAAACTACCTATACACGGCCATACAAGCCGAGATTTTTCTGGTAAAAAGCCCTACAGGTCGACAAAGCACAGATGTGGCTGGAAACAAGAAAACTACCTTCCCACCTTTCCTTGGCTCTAGCAAAACAGAAAGGAAAAAAAAATAGCTACACCACCCCCACCCCAAATTCCTTCTACTTTTCTCAAATTCTTTCAGGGAAGTGAATCCAAAGTTCAAATTTACAAGTTAAAAGATACGCGGATCAACCATTGAGGCCCCCTGCATAAGTCCTATAGGGCTTTTCACAGGAACAAAGCAATTCCGCATCAGTCTGTTTGCAAGACAGGAACAAGCACATCATCGCCCAGTGTCTCGAAAACCGGTGTAAATAAAATGTACCTACTTTGCCTTAACAGGCTAGAAAAGTCCTCAGAGTGGGTGTTTAGATTTTGCTAAATTCTGTAATTTTTTACTGCTCCAGAACGTAAGGCGTTTCAAGATTCTTTTAACTACAGGTTGAAAAAAGAAAAAACAAAGCCAGCCCCAAGAGGCACGGTATCAAGCACACGCTCCCCCAGCACAGGAACAAAGGAACTCTCCCGAAGCCATTTGTGCACGCTGTGTGTTCTGAATTTCCACACGGCGGGGCCTCCAGGTCACCCCGCGGTTACTCCCCGGCACCGCGTCCCGAGAAAGACCCGTCCCTCGGCACCCAGCCCCGTGCGGCCGCGGGAGCGCTCCCGGCACGGCCCGAGGAGCCCGACGATGGGGTTCAGGCGGCCGCGCCCCCCCCGCGCCTCGCAGGGCTCAGCCGCCACCCCCGCCCTGCACAGGGGCCACAGCAGGTCCTGTGCGCGACGCCCGCCCGCTCCCCTCCCACGGCCGCACTGCCGCGTCTCCCCGGGATGCTGCCCGTCTCCCGCTAGCGTGGAAGCGAGACGGAGCACGTTCGCTTTGGTCAGCTACTCCCGGAGCTCCTGCCCCTCCGAGCGGCGGGAGCCAAGCAGCGGCGGCTCCCCAAAGCACAGGCTGGGAGGCTGCCGCACGTCGCTCCCGGCACGGCGCAGAAAGGGGCTCCCGCCTCCCAGCCCCGGCAGCCCCCGGAGCGCCCCACCGCCCCT
>VZTI01000912.1:1004840-1152668 GCA_013397865.1 Struthidea cinerea
CTGTCTTCTGCAGCTTGTTCTCAAGGGGCCTAAGTTGTCACAGTGTAAGGCAGCAGTGCTGACCCTTTTGCCCCCCATAGCTGCAATAAAATGGAGTTTCTCAGTAAAGCTCTGTATTTGATGTTTTTCCATTGGAATGCCACTGGTGGTGCACTGTGTCACAAGGGACGTTCCAGCGGCTTTGGGATGCAGGCGAGTAGAGCTGGAATGCTGCAGACCCGAGGTCGATGCGGTGGGAATGCTGAGCGGGTGTCAGCTCAAGACCCACCCACTGCACAGTGCCGGGAGCGGCTCTCTCCGCTCATCCCCGCTCTACCCAGGCTGGTCTCTCCAGTACCTGGTCCAGACCTTTATTCCCCCTGGTAGCTTGGCTGTTGGACCCGGAGTCTCTGAAGAACCCCCAGAGCCAAGCTCCATCCCCGATCACTGGCCGTGGCTGGAAGTTCTCTAGCGGCACACAGGGACGGAACAGAGAGGTTATCTGGGGTCTGGAGTTTGTTAGGCAGGTGTGCTGACCGGCAGCTTGTTTCCACACAACTGGCCTCATTGTCCCACTGCTTCTCTATTTTCCTGTGCTTGTTCACCTATCATGTACCTTCATCACACCCGTTCCCCTAAACATCCTGTAACGCATTTTCCACTAACATATAAATAACCTAAAATACCCCATAATGAGTTTGTTCTTTCCTGACAAATTTCTGATCATCTTTCCCCCTCATCAGTTAGAAAGTTCCAGTTTAATCTCCAGAGGATGGAATGGTTCCTTCAATGGCCTATCAGAGGCCTGGTCTTTGTCATAGTCTCTGTTATCTCCTGGGTTTGTGTATCTGGGGCTCACCTACTTCTTCTGTGTGTTGCCCAAGTCTTGCATGTTAAATTATTTTTAACAAATTATGTTGATTTTCCTAAATGTACCTCAGTATGGTGGGTGTCCCACTTTATCGAATAACTGATGACCTACCTGCTACCCAGAAGAGATTCCATTCTCCTACATGGATTCAAATGCACATTTTCAAGAAGTGTAGAGTATCATTCTTGTCCGTACCCTGTCTGGCTTGCTGACTATTCTAATATACAAAAGGAATTGTCACACTGCCAATGGAAATGATAAGCCTTAATGTTGTCTTTGGAGAGGCTGATCCCAGTCTGCCACATTCTTGATGTGTATGTCTCAAGTAACGGTCTACTGAATAAAGGATGTTATTATTATACTACCTCCATTTTTTTGTAATAGATAGCACTATTTCTGTTATATATTACAGAATATATATGCTGTATACAGTTATGTATGCTGTATGATTCCAAATACAGAATATTTCATTTTGGTTCAGCTGTTAAGTTCTGTTAGAGTTATGAAAATTATTATTATTGTAATTGTTATTATTCTCAATCAGAAAAAAAACTGAACATTTTTGGTTTTGTTCAGTCTTTATCACTCATTCAGGTAGTCCTACCCATAAGGGAGAAAGAGCTCTAAAGGAAGAATTAACATTTTAATATATCTGCTTGTTCTGCTGGGTTTTATGTTTTTTTTTTTTAATTTAATGAGACAGCCTCAAACATATTTCTATATTTATATAAAACTCTGACAAGCCGTACATCCTCTAAATATCTGAAGTACGGTAAGCTGTCTAAAACTCCAAATCGCATATGGAGACACTCAGTAGTAATGTCATAGCTTAAAAAGTTTTAGGACCTAACCATGAGGGCAGCATGTTATAATCAATTTACATGGTTATAATAAAATTAACATAATAACTAATAAAGTCCTTATTCTTTAATTGTTTTTAAAAGATAGGTGGCCAGGTTACCTTAAAATTTATATATATGTGTTTTTTAATCATGGACTGTCTTATTCTTCTGTTCTCACATAACTCTTTAAAAAGTACTAGCTTACTATTTACCACAAAACACAAGTGTTTTGTTTTCGTAGTTCTCCCCTATTATATTTTCTGGTTCTTATTTGAATGTTTCATCCAAAATCACTTCTGACTGTTCTTGGTGTCTTTTAAACTCAAACATACAACCTCTTGGCAGCAGAAATTTCCTCACAAAACAGCAGTTTCAGGTCTCCTGGTCCCGGGTTGCTCTGGTAACAGGCAGGTGTGTGAACAGCAGTGCTTGGGGTGGTATTTCTCCTGCTGTGAGACGGTGGGGCTTCACCCCGCAGAGATCATCTGCTGCCTGCATTGCTGTGTTCATTCCGGGTCAGCAGCCTGATGGGCCTGTATAAATGCAACAGCACTCTTCCACTCCTCGGCTTTTCAGATGGGACCTAAGCAAAATTGCTTACAATTTTTCCTCCCCAAGCTAAAAGTATAAATGGTCTTCTCTTTTGTGTATCTGGACACTTACAAGAACTGGGGTGGGGGAAAACAACTGCATTTATTGAGTGAAAGTGATTGCACACACCGTATCAGTTACCGTTCCTGAAGCTGACAGAGCACTTTAAAGTTATCCTTCTACATGTGATGACCAGCAATAGTTTATATATATCTGGTTTTTTACTTGATAGTTTGTGGATATTTTTAGGTTCAGTAAAAAACTTTAAAAGTTTTTCCTTTTTCATCCTGTAAGTGTCAGAAAAACTTCCACTTCTCCCAATCCAAATGAACAAACTCTAGTCTGTAGATGTGAATGTGCTGTTTTACTTCAATAGTTCATGTTTTGTTTTATGTTTGAAAGTTATATTTAAGTACCAGCTAATACTTGCCTTGTAGAAAGCATTTTGTAGAGTAGATTGTGGGTGATGCTGATGAAATACTTTTGATTCAGAGACTTATAAAATATTCCAAAAGAAAATAGTATCTGTTTTTGCACAGTAAGTAGCTTTAGGGAAATAGTTGGGAAAATGTTTTGACATTCTACTGCCGCTTAGTTCTCTGAATGTTGAAGCCTTCCAGTGTTTCTTAAACCTTTAAAATAGGTTAATGTTTCTTGAGATGTTTGTTTGAGCATACAGATATTTAACATAATTTGGGAGATAAGTAGGCTTGTTTATGAAATTCCTAATCCACCTCAGGCAAGAATCTTACTTATAAAGGTAAAGTAGAATATAACACATTTTCTTTGAACATTTAAATAAATATTTATTTTAAAGGTGGACAGGGGTTGTTCCTTTAAGGCCTGGTATTTTCTGTTTAATTTATTGTGGAAATCTTCTATGTTTTATAAATAAGCAAAAGTGAGCAAATTTAGCTGAAATCTGCTGAATCAAAGTTTTTCAGTTGGATAGACTGTAGCCAGCTTATTAATCCAGTAATAGCGAAACAAGAGCAGAGTGAAACAGTTTACCTTAAGCAATCCAAGAAGACTCAGATGGGGGAGCAGTCAGTGGACACGGAAATCAGTCAAAATTCAAACCTTGAAATCAATCAAAAGTGCATGTTAGATGATGTTTTTTTTTTTTTTTTTTAAATTTCAAGGTTTCTGTGTGTTCTCCCCTTAGCATGTTACTTCTGCCAAAATCTTATGGAGACCTCTACTGAAGAGGTGATTAGTACTAGTTTTTCTTTCTTAATAGTCTAGGACTTATGCTGCTCTTCAGTGAAAATGTCAGAAAGAGACCCAGGGTTTGGAAAGCTTGGAAGCATTTGGAAACATACCCCTGAATTGTCATTGAGGGCTGACCACCATTCAGAGTTGACTCTAAATTCTTTTCACCTAATATCCAGTCAATCATATTTTCGTTTCCTTTCATAATGATGCCCTGAATATCACTCACAAATTTTTACAGATACAAGGACAAATCTGAAAAGGAATCTGCCCTTACAAAAATGATTTGTAGGGTTTTTTAAAAAATATATGTTTTTAAAGACTTTTGTGTTTAACTGTGACAATCAAGATGCTAATTTTGCCTTCTTAGGCAATGGTGAATCATCCTTCAGTGCACTCTGCAAACATTTTGTTTCCATCAGACCGAGACAAGACAGAAATACCGGTCCATTCCCACATGAAACCCCTGGTGTGCCCTGAGGGTGTAATTGTCCTGTGCAGCACAAATACCTTTGAATTACATATGAATGAAGATCTCAGCTCCAAGATCCAGAATGTCTGTTGGCAACTTTGTTGATTTGTAACAATTCATCTCTTTTAAAAAGATTTAGATACTAATATAGGAATTTCACCGCAAAAGCTTAGTTCTGGAGTCTGACAAAAGCAGAAGAAAAATGGTGATGGCCTCAGTGATTGCTCTGCTGATGTGTTTTACTTAAGTATGTATGGGGTTTGTGTGGCCAGGTTTTGGGAACTGGGGGTGGCTACAGGATTGTGAGAAGCTGCCAGAAATTTCCCCATGTCTGGCAGAGCCAATGCCAGCTGGCTCCAGGATGGACCCGCTGCTGGCCAAGGCAAAGTCCATCAGTGATGGCAGTAACGCCTCTGTGATAACATATTTAAGAAGAAAATATTATTGTGCAGATGTAACACATCTCTGTGGCCAGAGAAGAGTGAGAAAATGTGAGAGGAACAACTCTGTAGACACCGAGGTCAATGGGGAAGGTGGGACAGGAGGTGTTCCAGCTGCCAGAGCTGAGATTCCCCTGTGAATCCAGCCCATGGTGAAGACTGTGGTGAGTCAGACTGTGCCCCTGCAGCCCACGGAGGACCACAGGAATGCAGAGACCCACCTGCATCCCATGGGGGAGACCCACACCAGAGCAGGTGGGTGCCCAAGAGAGGACTGTGAATCCTTGGGAAGCCTGCACTTCAGCAGGCTGGCAGGGACCTGCAGAACTGTGGAGGGACTGCTGCCAATTTTAGGAGCTCTCCAAACACAGACACAGAGTCTAGTTTAGAAAGGAGACATTGTTTATTCTGTGCAGGGTGCAAGGTTTCCACAAATCAAGCACACCTACTATTAAAAATTTTTACTATTTATATATTTTATCAAACAAAGGCAATAATGTTTATTGGCTATTAGTTACATAGTTCTCTTATTAATTGTCTATCTTCTATTGGTTAATGATTCTCTTGCTTCTCATGCTAATTATGCATGCTCAGTCTTTCTCTTCTTTTGAGTCAGGGGGTTTCCTGGGTTGGTGGTCTGTGAGCTGGTGGCTGCAGATTTCCCCCTTCCAGAATTACCTTTTACCCAGTTGGGGCTGATTCAGCACAGTTGCTGAGTTGGTTTTATTAGTTTCTTCCTTATCTTGGATGTTCTGCCAAATGTCCTTGTGGCCCATATATTATGCATTCTTTGTGGTTTACCCTTCTTCCCAAGTTTTGTTTAACCTCCCTTTAAGGTCTGAGATCATTAGAGCATGTCAAGCCCTAAACCTTAACAAGGTGAACAAGTAATTTGCTTTTCTAACACCTGGACATCACTTAGAGCTTGATTGTTGGCTGCTATCTGTTTCACAGATTAAGTCTTTGTTGTTGGTTAGGCTTGAAAGTATACAAAGATCAAACATCAAAGAACACCCTTTCTTAAGAAAATTTTTACATATTCGATGTTTTGCAAGAATAAGGCAGGACTCTCTTTCATAAACCCTTCTCATTCCCTGTGACTCTCTGGGCAAATTGTTAACCTTTTTGGTGACTTTTGAAGATGTCAGCATCAAGAGGAGCCCATGCTGGAGCAGGTCTCCTGTTAGGGCTTGTGACCCTTTGGGGGATCCACACTGGAGCAGGCTGTTCTTGAAGGACTGCACCCCGTGGGAAAGTACCCACATTGGAGCAGTTTGTGAAGAACCGTAGCCTTTGGGAAGGACTCACACTGGAGAAATTTGTGGAGAACTGCTTCCCGTGGGAGGAAGCCCATGCTGGAGCGGGGAACGGGCTCCTCTCCCTGAGCAGTGGCAAGAACTGACCATAACCCCAATTCCGTCTCCCTGGGCCATGGCAGGGAGTATGAGGGGAGGAGGAGATAGAACCCTGAGGAAGGAGGGAGGGCAGTGGGAAGGTGTTTTTAAGCTTTGTTTTATTCTCATTATCCTTCTCTGCTTTTGATTGGTAATAAATTCAATTGATATCCCCAAGTTGAGTCTGTTTTGCCTGTGATGGTATTTGGTGAGTGATTTTCCCTATCCTTATCTCAACTCATGAATGTTTTATTATATTTTTTCCCCTCCCCTGTCCTGTTGAAAAGGGGACTACAGTGATAGAGCAGCTTTGGTGAGTACTTGGCATGCAGCCAGGGCCAACCCACAACAAGTAAAAAGCAGGAAGGTATCAGTGAGGTCACGATACCTACATTTTGTTAGCCGCAATTAAGAGTCTGCTGGGGGGGAAGACCTATGCACTGCTCTTACAAAGTTCACAGATAGATGTAAGGAAAATACCAGTGAGCTAAAAACAGCCAAGGAAGCATAATTTGCTGGTGACAAATGAGTCTGAGTCCTGATTTTTGTATTTGTTACCAGTGATTTCTTTGTATTTACAGAGAAAGGAAATTTGATCATAAACCCATCTATTATTTCTTCTCAAGTGCTGAGATGAGGTTAAATTCTCAGCTCTGAAATGGCTAGACAACCTGAAATCTTGACTGTTTTAATGATTATGATATATTCTGCACCTGACTTTAGCTGTGGTATGCTTACATAGGCATTCTGTGTTTATTTTACCATCCTCTACAAATTCTTCCTCTTGAGGAAGACCTGCTTTGGAGAACAGAAATAATTTCGATTGAGTTGTTGTCTCTTAAGTGTTATCTCATTGCAGAAATTTAGAGCTGAAATTCACTACCACAATCTGTGATTATCCAGACTTCTCACATTTTGCAAATTGCCCAAGATCTGAAAATTGGCTAGACAAAAGATTAAAAATAGCAGGTGATTACTTAATTCCTGGAATACATTCTTTTATTGAATGACTATCAAGGGAAAACAGCCTTTATTCTTTTTAAAAGTACAAATAGTTACAAATAAAGTATTTTATTATGAAATGGATAGTTTTTAAACTAGAAGCATGGAAAATTATTCCTATTAAAAAGTCTGTTCAGACATTTTTCTTTTCTCTAAGGTATGATTGTAATAGGAGAAGAAGGTTCTAATATGCAGCTATAAGACCACAGTATTAGAACTATGCACTGGGGATCATCTCTATGGTATAATTTAAAAGGGAAATAGAAAAGTGCCAGTACCTGAGATTGTTATTTTTAATACATTATTGTGTTACTTACAACTCTGCTGCATCGCTTACAATGAAAAATACAGTTACTGTATTTGTTTCAAGTACTGCATTTATTTTGTTGATCTACATCTTATTTATGAATACCAAAATTTTAATCAGATGCTGTAGAGGGTGTAATATATCCTAACTGACAGATCTCTTACTAGGCTGCAATTAGCTCATATGAAGATCTGAAGTCACCCTCTATCTCCATTACTTGAAAATTTGAAAAGAACTTTTCCTCTAACGTTTTGTTTTGGTAATCATGCCTGAGAGATAACTATTCTATGAAATTCCAGCATTTTTAAACTGACTAGCTATGGAGTGTCCTAGTTTGGACAAATTTGGAGAAGAATATCCTCTGATAGAAGTCAGGTCGCAACCACCCCTCCCCCCAGGTTCGGGAAAAAAATTCCTCAAAGGAAAGTGAAAGAGATAACAGGCTATTTATTTAACAAACACACAGGTGGGGAATAGTAATGCTAAATAATGAGATCGATCTCTCTGTGGAGAGAAAACCTGAGAAGATTTCAGAGGTCCTCTGTAGGTGCGGTCTCTCTCCTCCTCGGAGCTGGTCGGCGAGGGGCCACCCCCCCCGGGCCTCTGGGAAAATTCTCCTGATGTGTTCAGATGTTGTTGAAACAGTCCAGAAGAGAAGAAAAGAACAAAAAACCCAAAAATCCTAGGAAAACAAAATTCAACCCTCCGTCTCTCGCTGGGAGAAAAAGAGCCGAAAAAAAAAAAAAACCAAGGGTACTGCAGAAACAGAGGAGCGTATCTCCGTGTCCTTGAAACAACTGCTTTGAAAAGTTTTTTGTTTTCTGTCCTTCTCAGGCTCAGTTTAAAGACACAGACAAGATTGGTGGGCATAGGGTAGCGATAGGGGATACACATTATAAAGTCACCCCACGACAGGAGTCACTCTCATTTTCTAGGGAATTATTTAACAATGCTCTGTTCATCCATAGGTGTTGATAAGGACAGCACATAGAATACTTCTACTTTGTCCTGGAAGAAGTGTACTGAACCCTGAACATAATGGCTTGGGAGAACAAGTGTTAGTAGCTAAGAATTTCTTCAATCCAGTGAACTTTCACTAGTACTCTTGTCAAAGGGAAGATAGGTTTGAGTGGGATGGGGTTTAGCGGTAGAAATTCTGTGAATCAACTGTGGTTGATTAAAACCAGCGGAGGGGAAGTAAGCTTCTTTATTGACATGTACTGTTTATACTGCTTTTAGGGGAGCACTGTGTTTGCCAAGTTTACTTCCTCAAAATAATCTTTGGATAATTTCACCAGTGAATGCTTTCAACACTTAAATTTTAGCTCTGAAAGCCCAGTTGACTACGGTGTTAATCCTTCGCTCAGTGTCATAGCTCTTTTGGCTTTGCAGGCTGTGGCTTACAAGGCAGTGTCAATCAGCTCAAGCTAGAGTTGAACTCCATTCATCCTGCTTGTGGAATGATGTTTATTCCTATCAGTAGTTGATATTTTCCTCATGGCTGTGGACCAGTTCAGAATTTGTTGATAGTTTTCCAAATTATTAATTGGGAAGTGTTATGTGTTCAACTTTACATAGACTAGAACAGTGAGATTTTTGTTGCCCTGTCATGGAAACTCTGGAGATGAACACTGTGTCTCCTACCTGAGGTCCCCTATATTGCTTGAATTTACAAGTATTGTTGTAAAAACAGGAATAAAAATTAACCTTTTTTGATATCCACATTCTCCCCAAACCCCAAAGCTTCACAATGTTAAAATCACTTTTCGCTATAGTTCCTTTTATTCTGATCACTATGAACTTAATTTTTCTTTCAATGACCCTGAACAAACATGTGGCTTTCCACCTCTCAGACTTCTCCAGAAGACTTACATTTTAGTAGTTACATAAGCAAGATGATCCAAAATTACTTCATCTGGATTAAATGCTTTTGAAAAATTTTTGAAAAACTACCGTTTGAAAAATTAAAAAAAAATTACAGTTATTGCCCTGGAGACTTGACCCTGGTTTTTTTTTTTTTTTTTTAGTTTTGTGGAATAAGCTAGATCATCAGGGAGATGCAGTGTAAATTTCTTCATACCATGCTGCCACTTTGACTAAATTGTACATTGTAGGGGCTGAGTAAGCAGAGCATGTTCTGAGGTCTGATTCTTTATATTGTCTCAGCGGGCTGTAAACGTGGTTGCTTCTCATGGCTAGGGTGGTGGCTGCAGTGATATGCATCCCTCCTCTAAGTTATGAAAAGGAAAAATAGCATTCCATTCCATTCCATTCTGGATACCAGCTACCAGTAGTCTACTGGTAATCTGAAGCAAAGATATATAAGGAGAAAGATTGCCTCCCTCATCCTGGTTCCCTGGGGGACAACCTTGTGGCTGGGGAAGCTGAGGTTCTTGTCCATATTCTGCCACTGGCCAAAATGGTCTCATTTCCCTCTGTCTCAGCTTCCTAAACTATAGTGTATGAAAAATGATGTTGACTTTCTTTGCAGAATATTTTGAGCACTGTTCTTGCAAGAGATGTGGGCCAATTTTCTTGATTGTTGTTATCTGTTGATGTTTCTTGACTTGTAACAAATTAAAATGAAAGTTTGGAATTGATTTCTCTATTGAAGCAGTTGCAAGTGAAAAATTGCAGAAAATTACCACTAGATGGAGTCAATGATTTTCTGAATTATTCTTCATAGCTCAATATAATAGAGTTGCAAAATGATTATGATCACTGAGTTAAGTGGAATATGATAATTTAAGTAGCTCACCTGTATCCTGTTATAATTGCATTATCTGTTCTTTGAACTTTACAATTCTATGATTTTTCACTTCATCTAAAAAGATTTTTTACAATTTGGTGCTGAATAACAATATCTTAATAGAATTCTTTATCCGACTTACAACATCCTGTATCAGTGCTCACTTTCCCTATTCATGTCTCTAAGTTGTTCTTATGATTCTCTTCAATCCTGTCATTTCACAGGGTAAGTTCAATTCTAGTGGTTTCATCCTTTTTATTAATTAGAAATTGATAAGTAGGGTGAATTGCCAGACATAATTTTTAGTTCATGTTTAACTAAAAAGACTGTTATGCATTGTTCTGAAAAGCAGCTTGGATGTCATTAACAATCATGAGATGCCAGTTGTTAAGAGTAAGCTATGCTAAATTTACAAGCACAAAGATTATTCTGTTAGGACTTGCAAACTTCACCTTAGACCAGGATTATTGTAATTTTTTTTCCATGTCATTAACTTTTATTCTGTAAAATAAAACTTGTTTTCACTAAAGAGTTATCCAGATGTTCCAGCTTTCTTCCAATGGGCCATTACTAATGTGTTATTTCTGAAATAGTGCAGGATACACAACAATTCTCAACTTCATTTTTGTATGATTTTGTCTTACAGTCAGACTCATTGCAGTTGTCTTTTGTACAAAATAAAAAAGGAGATAAGATTTCCCTTCAGTATTGGACTACTGCTAACAGGCAGATTTTTAGTATTTTGTTGAAGAAACAATTTCTTGCAAAACAAATACATGACAGTGCTTAAAAGGAACTCTTCCACCTTTTAGTGAATATGATCGCTAGTTCAGAACACTTTTACCAGCACTGAATCTTATCCAATACAGCTCTTACCTTATTTTGTTTCTTCTGATAAAAGCAAGGAAAAAAGTAATAAAAATAAAAACCTCACCTTACAATCAATGTTTCTGTTACTAGGCAAATTAGTTAATGCCTCCAGTGTATTACTTTTACCCATCTTCCAAGAATATTCATTTATACTAATGAAGGAAATATTAATGATACCAAAAATAGAGGATAAAAATTTTGGATATGAATAGTACATAGTGAAAAACCCACATGAACAGAAAGGTATGTGTTATTTAAATACCATAGGAAAAACAATGAGAAAAGTATAATTTTAAAATCTACTGATGGCTGTAAAAAAAAAATCAAAATTATAGGTATTTAAAGAAAGCAGATAGCTTGCATCTTTTTAAAAAATTATCCTCATCATAAAGTGATATTGAAAAGAAATGAAGAGATTTATCTGAATCCCTTACTTGTTTGCTTTTCAGCATCTTGAGTTTAGTGAATAACATAGAACTGATGAGGAAGAAGAGAAAAACAGACTTTTTGATTCCAAACCTGTGTTTTGTTATATTTCTAAAATCTGACACAAATAGTCATATTCAAGCCTATCTATAGGTAGCTTTTTCTATTCATGTTGCTGAAAGCCAGATTGAGAATTTATCTAAATTCTGTTATTATTTTCCATAGACTCATAGAATACTCTGAGTTGGAAATGGACCTACAAGGATCATCGGGTCCAGCTCCTGGCCCTGCACAGGACAGCCCCACGACCATGTTCCTGCGCGCCTTGTTCAAATGCTTCTTGCACTCTGTTAGGCTGATGCTGTGACCACTGTCCTGGGGAGCCTCTTCCAGCACTCAACCACCCTCTGGGTGAAGAACATTTTTCTAATATCCAACCTAATCCTCCCCTTTTACAGCTTCAGGCCATTCCCTTGGGTCCTGTCACTGGTCACCACAGAGAAGAGATCAGTGCCTGCCCCTCCTCTTCCCCTCAAGAGGAAGTTGTAACTGCAATGAGGTCTCTCCTCAGTCTCCTCTTCTCCAGGCTGAACAGATCAAGTGACCTCAGCTGCTCCTCACGCAGCTTCCCCTCCAGGCCCTTCACCATCTTCGTTGCCCTCTTTTGGACACTGTCTAACAGATTTGCATCCTTCTTATTTTGCAGCACCCAAAACTGCCTCCAGCACTGGAGGAGAGGCTGCCCCAGTGCAGAGCAGAGCGGGACAATCCCCTCCCTTGCCCGGCTGGCGATGCTGTGCCTGATGCCCCCAGGTCACAGCTGGCTCTCCTGGCTGCCAGGGCACTGCTGACACAGGTTAGTTTTTGGTTAAGTATTGTCGAAAGCACAATTTTTTGCAGACTAAATTAATATTCTTTTAATCAACTACTGATGCAGGCCTATAGGCTTAAAAATAGGAAGTACAATTACTTTCATACAATGTAGCTAAGACTTTAATAGTTTGTGGTATCTTTTCACATCTAAACAAGTAAATGGGTTTATAAAACTGTGTTGAATAAAGGTCACACACTAACAAATGAAATGGAACACAATATATAAGCTTAATTTTGTAAAGTTTACAAAGATTATTTTTAAATCATATGTAGGCTCAGAGTCAGCTATATTGTGCATCTGATGATATAGTAATTTCTTGGAATAATTTGTTTCATTATCCAAAGAATTAGAGAATTATACTGTATGGATTTGACGTGTTTGTTTTATGCATTCATAGCTGTAATCAAGAACTTTAATGGCTTAACCCCCACCTGTGAATAAGGCTTTTTCTTTGTAAAGCAGGAAGGATGTGGCAGAATAGAAGTAAGAAGAGTTTTTACACCTCCTCCTGTCAGTCTGAATGATTCACTAGTCATGGTAGGCTCTATGCTCTATATCAATACAATTAAATAATCAGTACCTGTAAGTTAAATCACTTTTCACACCCACTAGTAAAAATATGACAATAAAGCTATTCCCACTTTAGTTTTTTCTCTTTTCATTGAAAGTACTTGCATATAGTTTAGAGACTACCACTACAAGACATAAAAAATACCTAAAACTTCTTCTCTGTAGCTAATAAACTAAACAGAAGAAACGATACATTTCTGTAGAAGGGCAGTATGTAATTTTTACAGGGACAAGACACTGAGAGATGGTAACGTATCTTTTGTTTATTTAATTGTAGGCCCTGTAAATGTCATTAGGATTCTAGACAAGTGGTATTTTGGACTTGAGAATTAACTGTGTGATGCAGTAGTTATAAAATGAACAGATAAAACATTTTTTTAAAAAGTGAAGTATTGGTTTAAAACTTAAACTCATTCAGTTGGAAGAAGGTGCTTATTTTTTTCTATGAGTTGCCTAGCTAAGTCTTCTAATAGCCTGCATTGAGTCTTGACAGCTCAAAAGCTCTGCTAAATCCCTATAAAACCTGTGTTCCCTGTATTAGATTTCCTTTAGAAACACATGGAGCAGTGAAAGTTTTTTATCTAAAATGAAGTTGTTACCAATGTGGTTACTATAAAGTAAAAAATAACTATGATTAATAAGAGTTAGTGTCTGAACTTGTGACTTTCTCAATCTACTCTCAGCTATATTCAGGTGCCTTGAGAAGTCCAGCTCACTGTCTTTTAATTTAACAGTGCCTTAAAGAAATAGTGAGAAAATAATAAGGTTAATCTCTATTGGTTTATGTTCTACAAAGATTCATGCTCAACTGGTGGCTCTAGCTCTCCAACCTTGGGCTGTCTACAGGTAAAAGGTAACTCCTACCTTTTGTTGTGTTTGAGTAATGAGTACCTAAATAATGTAGTTGAGCCCTTTTGGCACCATCAGCACTGGTTTATGAAATAAAGCATTTCAAGGGAACTCTTAAGTGTGAAATTTAGATGTTCAGTCTAGACAGGTAGTACAATTAAGCATTAGCATTTTGACACTGCATGTGGCATTCAATATACATGAAAGTGGATTATGTATGTTATACATCGTCTTTTGGTAACTTACATTGTCATTTTAATGGAGGGAGGATAACAAAGACTTGGAAGTGATGCAACTGGCCATAAGCGAGGAAAGGCTAGAAGAGGAAGAATTTCAAGATACTTTTGTAGTAATGTTTCGTTTTGCCTTGTAAACTCTTATGTATAACCCTGTCACCCTGGAACCTTTTTAGCACGAGAAAATACTGGAAGTCTCCTTTAGGGAAAATATTAAGTTTTGGCTTTTTAGACATTCTGTCCCTTTTCCAGGTTTAGACTGAGCATAGATGGCTAATTAAAAGGCAGATGAGTTTCTGTCTCATTTTGCAGTTTCTCAAGCAGGGAAAGTATTACATGAAGCAGTTACAGAGCAGAGCAACAAATTTTGAGGAATACATCTTGACAGACTCATTTTGTTGGCTTGCAGTGAAATGGACTGCAGACTTCATGTACTGAAGTCTGAAAATAAACATAATTGGCACTTATCCATGAAACTTAAGAAAGTTACCTTTATTTTATAATATAATGCAATGCCATTTCAGAATGCACAGTATGTCTTCACTATTGATAGAGTCATAGGAAGGGGGCTGGCAAAACTGGACAGACAGTGTTGTTAGTATTGATACATTATAGGATGTACTTGGCTGCAGGAAGCTTTTGTTTTTGGATGGACATGTAGAGCAAAAGCAGAATGCTGTGCTGATACTAAAGGTGGCGCTTTGTACAAGAGTTCACAGCTAATCTTAAGTGAATAGGGTAGAGTCTACATGTCTGATAGATTACTGCTGGAGAA
The DNA here is from genome assembly GCA_013397865.1 of Struthidea cinerea. Classification (NCBI taxonomy): domain Eukaryota; kingdom Metazoa; phylum Chordata; class Aves; order Passeriformes; family Corcoracidae; genus Struthidea; species Struthidea cinerea. The sequence continues at coordinate 1,019,300 of VZTI01000912.1, forward strand.
TGTCTGCAGAATAGCCAGACAGTGCTACATGGGTTACTCCAAGACTACAAAGAGGCCCTCCTGCTCTGCCCCTTCACATTTTCTGATGCACAATGCTGTTATGTGTCTTTTAGTGAAATATAGGAACCAACCAGCCTGCATCCCAACCAGCCTGCATCCATGATGCTTTCTGAGACTCTTTTTGGGATCAAGACATGCGCATGTATGCTGAAGGTCTTCAACATGCCCTGAGTCCATCCTAAGCCCTTCAGGTCCTGTGAAATACCATGGAAATACAGGTATGCTGAAGTGGCCTTAGTTCTTCTATAAATGGATGTATGGTATTGTTCTGTAGTAGAGTTCAGTGCAGGAATGGTGGAAAGGATCAGAGAAAAGGAGAATGCTGAGAATTTTTGTTCATGTCTATCCCAAAAGATACCTGGTGGTATTTCAGAGATCTCTCAGCTGAGTTTATCAGCTGTGCTTCCAGACTGGCAGGGAAATTCACAGGTGCTTTATGTCATCTGCTGTGACTGACTATACAAATTGGGATAAAAGGTCTTGTGATAAGCAGACTCATGACAAAGTGAGGGATGGCCTGGGGTGCCAAAGACAAGGCTGATGTCTGACTTTTTCTATTGGTTCTTTTCTTTTTTTTTTGGTGTGTGTGGAGAAAAGTGCTTTTCCCAAAATTGATACTGATGGTAGGCTACCCTTTGACACCCCCTGGAGAAGTGAGGAGAAAGAAATCTGCCCAGTTTGTCAGTTATTACCTTGCAGAATGGCTTAACAGATACAAGTCGTACTTGAAATGTGTTCAATTAACCATGACTAATAAAGTCTATGTGGCTGGGTCAGGTGTTAGATGTGAGAGATTGTTAAAACAGGTTATGTGGAAATGCTGGCAAAATGTGCTGGAGCAGAGGCTCCAGAGGGTTGGGCGAGGTGGCAGAGGCTTTGGGAGGGAGGTGTGGTGGCAGCTATGGTGAGCCATTCAGGCCATGTGTAGCCAAGTGTGGCAGGCTTGCCTGCAGGCCTAAGCATACATTGTTCTTTGGTTTGTGACAGTACTGAGCTCTGCATCGATGCCACGCATGCCCCCGGTATGTTACAGCTGGGGCAGCATGGCTAGTCCAGGGAACCAGCCCTAAAAACATGGAGGATAATGGACTGTAATTGGTGAATTTTGTGAGTGCTGAGTAAATTGCAGTGAGTATCTGTTTTCTTTACATACATAGATGTCTGTAATGTCCCATTTCCCAGAGGGGCTTGAATTGAACTTTGGTCTTGGGACAGTTTCTTTGAACATTTGTCGTGATTTTTCCAGTCTTAGCATAAGCAGCATTTACATCAGAATGTGACTAATATCAGTAATTAGATCCTTACTCACACAGCTTAATGAATACTCTGCTTGTAATATTTAAGTCAACTATTTCCTTTCTGAGACAGAACGAGTACTTTGAAAAGTTCTGCTGTGTGAATTCTGATTCTGTTTCGTAGATACTTGAAGTAATTCCTCCACTTTATTTATATACAAGGTATTTTTCCTGATGATTGTCAAACTCGAGGAATGTCCTTATATGTTTGAGACATATTTTGTATGTATCATTGCCTTTTTATTTAACTGAACTATTTACTCAACACTTAATATAAATGGAAGGATACAAATGAAGTTTTAGCTGAAGTGCTGATTGATGAGTTTTCCAAGAGTAAGACATCAGTGGTGTTATATATGTTTGTAAGATGTACAACACTGGTGATATTTGTGAACACATGGTAGGTGTGCATAAATCAGTATGTTTGTGGCATTTTATTGAAGAATATGAGGTGGGTTGTCATGGAGATTAAAAGCTTCAAAATGCTGTTTGTTGGTATTAGTTTGCAGGGCATAAGGGCATTTTCGTTCTGCTACCCTGAAACTTTTGTTGTAAAAAGAGCTACATTTCTACCTGTATTGCAAAGGCTATTCTAGCAGGATAAGTAAATAAAGATCCAATGAGCACATTAGACCTAAAGAAAGTAAACTGTTTTCTATTTTTGATCAACATAACAGTTTTTGTTTTGAAGCCATTAAGAAGGTTGTCTTTTAACTGTAGTGTTCCGGGCTATTTATCAGGTAGCAGAAAATTGTCAACTTCTCCAAACCTCTCTACCCGCCATCAAGAAAAAATGAGTTCTGGTTACTGGTAAATGAAAGTATTTTCTTCAGATGGAAGTGTTATAGAAATTAAAAGCCTAGAATATGTTTTGCTGGTATTTGCTTTTACAATAGTACATACTCTATATGAAAAGCTAGAAAATTTCTGGTGCTTTTTCCTTAAGTAATTAGAAAAAACCACTTATAGACTAGTTAACCTCGTTAAAAGCAATGTTGTTTTCTGCATGAGGTCATTGATGTGTTGCCATTAGTATGGTTGGTTTTTTAACAATTAAATCAATGAAAATGCTGCAACAAATGCTGCATATATACACAACATCACACACACTCCGAATGAGTAATACAGTTTTCATAACAGACTTGAAGTGATGATTATTAACTAGAATTATATATATTTATATTTAAACTGACACTACAGAATTCTTTTGAGTCTTGACAGATCTGTGGAATATTTAAATGGAGTAATTGTAGTTACCAGACCTCCTGGGATTAACCTGCTGGAAAGAAAGTGACATTTTGCAAAGAGAAAAATGAATTTATAATGTGGAAAAAAGCTAAAAATGAGGTTATGGTGTGCCTGTTTATAACCATTCAGGAGGAAAATATGTTTATATGGAGTCACTAATACACTGTAGCAATATACTTCAGTTACACTTAATTACAGAGGGGCTTTGCATATATTTTATTGGGTTCTATGTTTCCTGAAATAGAATAAGCCATGCTGAAAGGAAACTTATCAGTTATTTTATTTTTGGTGCATTCGTGTTTAGGAGTTGAGTCTCTGCTATTTCTGTTTTCACCAGGAATAACTTTACTAAATTCAACATACTCTATGGTAATAAAGAAAAAAGCCATCCAAAAGAGAACAATAACAACCTCTCCCTCTGTGGCAAAAACTACTTTGGATAAATCACACCCTTTCACTTATAACTCTCAGGCATACTCAGGTTTTCAATTAAAGTAGTTTTTTCAGCAGTAAACACTGCCTGCTGAGCTTTCCTGAACTGAATAGAATCACAGAATCACCACATAATCTAGGTTGGAAGAGAATTTTTGAGGTCATCTGGCTCCACTCAAAGCAGGATCAACTCAACTGGGTTACTCGATACCTTGCCTGATTGAGTTTTGAGTGGTGGCAATGACACAACTTCTCTGGGAAACCCGTTCCACTGTTTGATGAAAATATTTTTCCTAGGATCTAGCTGGAATTTCCCATGTTGCAATCCATGTTCACCAACTCTCATGCTGTAACTGTGCTCCCTAGAAGGAGTTTGGCTCTGTTCTTCCAGACACTCCTGGTAAGCAGTGGAAGACAGAAAGAAGATCACCAGGATCTCCCCTTCACTTATTCTTCGTGGGATGGAACAAACCCACCTCTTTCAGCCCCTTCTTGTAGACTGTGTGGCCTGGTGGCTGGCTGGTACACACCACCAGCGCCCATGGAAATGGTTGGTCGCTAAGAGCAGAACCAGAAAAATTCAGGATTAAGTGGAAGGAAGTGGTTTCAGAAGAAGGAAGTGAATAAGTATGAGACATCAGCTGTTCCCTTAGGAACTTGTCGACACCTTAATACCAAGTGTATGTCCAATGCAAAAAATCCATCAGCTGGCAAGGAAAACTAAGCCATAAGAACCTATGAAATTGAAATTTAGGAGAAACATGGCATTCATGGGTATTGAAGTGATTTTAACTGATATTCTATGTACTCTGATATTGTCTACAGCCCAAATAAAAGTGGTGCATGGTGGGTGACATCTATGTCTTCCTACATTATAGAATATTCATTTAATAATGATTTAATATTATATAAAATTTTTATGTATAACTTATATATTTAATATACTTTTAATAATTTTTATTGCGACCTTTATAATATTTTTATATTATATATAATAAATACAATATTTAAAAAAAATAACATATTTATCGTATTTTCTCACCATTCTTCTATCATCAGGACATCAGGAGTAATTTTCTTCTCCGAAATGCTCCAGACTAAGAAATTGTTAATGCATGACCAAGATGAGGTGAAACTCACACATGACGCTCCTTCTCTGTTACATGCCATTTAGTTGCTAAAACCTGAAGTTCGTACCATTGCTTTTCCTGTAACTATGGTTATTAGTTAATTTCAAATGCTATTACTAGGAAAAATATGCTGTCACTAGTCTATTTTAGCAGCAAAAATGTCTTCTTTTTTTCCCCACAGTAGAATCATTCAGCCTTTACTGAATGCTACACTGAAAGCTAGTGTCCAGAAATAGCACCTGCTGCTATGCTCTTTAGTCTCTTTCTCCCCTTGACCAGGCAGCAAAGAGGATTTAAAAAAAATACATCTACACTAATAATTGCTGTAATGAACTTTGCAACTTGTTAAATAAATACAAGAATTTCTTTGCGAGACATTTGACCACGTATTTCTTAAAGGTAACAACATGCAGTTCCAATTACTGAATGACTTCCCCTTCCTTGAGAAGTAGCCATGGTAAAAGAAGAGTAAATAAAGGAAAAAAAAACAACCACAAACATGCAAAGTTCCCTTTAAAATATTTTACTCTATCTTACACTATCTTGTGTCTTCTTCAGAGTAGTGTCACCATCTTGTAGTTGTGCATTAAGCTAAGTGTATAATGAATAGCTCATTCCCTTTCTTAGCTTCTCCTCAGGGGGAGAATTAAATGTGCACTCTCACATCTTGTTTTGGTGGAGTTTTATTTTTTAATTTTTTAGAAGATTTTTGCAGAAGGTGCCTGAATTGCAGAAAGTTGTCAGAATGAAGGACTCGGGGGACAGAAAATTATAGAGCAGAACATTATTATGTATCCTAGTAACTATTCTTTTAATCCTGTCTCAGCCTATACAACCACAGAGGTGCAGAAGGAGGAATAAAGGCCTATTACCCTTATTTCTCAAATCTGCATGTGATTCTGCAAAGCAAGGCAAGCATTGAAAGGCTGAACTTCTGGGAGCCCTGCTGGACAGAGGCATCTTCTTGGTGTGTGGAGGAGGAAGGTAGGTAGTGTTGTCCCACTCACAAGCTGTTCTAGGGGTTTTTCTTTTTAGGAGCTACAAACAGCAGGGAAAAACCATTTTGGAAAGGGATGTGGACATAAATCTTTGCTATACAAGGGATATGTATTACCTACCAAACAAGAGGTGCCAGGTGTGTTTATGAGTTCCTCTTGTTTGAGGCCACTTTGCACAGGTATTAATTCTTCATTTGAGATAAGAAGCTGAACAGGTATGGGAGCCAAAAGGTTGAAAGGCTGTATAGACTTCTGCAAAATGTCTGCATGCCCATCACCTATATAATAGAGAATTGTTAACAAAGATTTCTGTCTTTTTCTGTTTTTTTGTCTTTTAGAATGTCACTGTGAAGAAAAGGGAACACTGTAGCAAAACTAAGTAGAATCTTTAGATAAAACTTAATAAATGTGTCCATTTCCCCACCTCATTCTTTCTTATTTTGCTGAATATTGGGTGAATAAAAATACAAGTGAGAGGGGGAAATATTTCCCTAATATGAAAGAGAGAATTACAAAATGAGCATTCAGCTTGAAGAGAATGTCAGGGAACAACAGTACCTTATACTGCACTCTGAAAAATTGTAAAAAGTACAAAGGTTCATAACATATTGTAAAGAAAATTCTTTAGAACTTGCTCTGTTATCTTGGAGGTAACAGACACACCATATGCTGTGTCTGGCAGTTGCTATGGCAACTACTTTTAAAATTTAAGCATGGGGAAGCTATTGCCTAAAATCTCCACAACTTGGGGCCAAATCTTGCTTGATGCTGAGCACCAAGGGAAAGTAAAAAAGATATACATGAAATACTAAAATATCTTTCTTGTTGGTTACTGAAATTTTATCTTAAAATCAATACTCAAGGAGATTTCAAGTCATGGACTCCTGAGGACATTGAAAAAGAGAAGAATGGGATGATTGCAATATCTTAAATTTAATACCATGCAAACTGTTTGCAATTAAAAATAGGAAAAACCTATTTGTTCATTGAGGCATTTTACATAAAAAATATGATATTTGTATGAAAGTAATCTGTCACTGTTTTATGTGTTTGAGAATTCTTGCTTAGAAGTCAAATAATAGTAAATTTTTGAAGGAAATAGATGGGAAGGTAGCAGATCTTAAGAAAATGTTAGTGCTTATTAAAACTTAGCGAATGCAGATTTAGCAAATGCAGATTTCCTTGGACAAATAGTTTAAAACTTTGAATAATGCTTGCACTATCACACCAGCAACCTGCATAATGCACTTCTAATGCAAAAGATGCTTAAAATATTGAATAAGGATGTTTCTAAGGAAAAAGCAGTACAAATAAAATTATGAAGATACTGTTGTTCTTCACCTAAAAAGGTCTATTAGACCGTGGTACAATGAATGCTATTATAAGCAAGATCAGCATTTCAGTAACTGGATTTCTGTGATCAAACTACATCACAAATTCTATCTTGCCCACATGCACTCTAGAAGGCCTCCTCAAGGAGTTTGCAAAGGTGGGACATAATTCAGCCAGAAAATAATATTGGTGTACTGTAGCTCTTTACAAAACTACCCATACAAATTGAACTTGTGGCTTGGAGTCATTCAGTAATGGTCTGGCCCAATGTCACTGAAATTGGTGGTGTTCTCTCTATAGATGTCCCCAGACTTTGTTTGAAGCACTGCCCATTCTGCTTACCTTATATTGATACTTATCGGGTTAATCATTACCAAGAATATCTGATGTTTTCAGCACACATCAATGCAACACTGGCTTTCTAAAAGTAATTTTTAAAAATTGTATTAAAAATTCTGAGATTATATGAGATTACAGAATCACAGAATATGCTGAGTTAAAAGGGTCCCACAAGCATCATCAAATCCAACTCTTATCCCTGCACAGGACACCTTGAGAGTCACACCCTGTGCCTGAGAGCATTGTTCAAACACTTCTTGAACTCTTGTTAGGCTGGTGCTGTGACCACTGCCCTGGGGAGCCTCTTCCAGCACTCAACCACCCTCTGGGTGAAGAACATTTTTCTAATATCCAACCTAATCCTCCCCTTTCACAGCTTCAGGCCATTCCCTCGGGTCCTGTCACTGGTCACCACAGAGAAGAGATCAGTGCCTGCCCCTCCTCTTCCCCTCAAGAGGAAGTTGTAACTGCAATGAGGTCTCTCCTCAGTCTCCTCTTCTCCAGGCTGAACAGATCAAGTGACCTCAGCTGCTCCTCACACGGCTTCCCCTCCAGGCCCTTCACCATCTTCACTGCCCTCGTTTGGATGCTCTCTAACAGCTTAATGTCTTTTTTTAATTGTGGCACCCAAAACTGCCTCCAGCACTGGAGGAGAGGCTGCCCCAGTGCAGAGCAGAGCGGGACAATCCCCTCCCTTGCCCAGCTGGCGATGCTGTGCCTGATGCATCCCAGGACACGCTTGGCCCTCCTGGCTGCCAGGGCACTGCTGACTCAAATTCAATTTGCCATCAACCAGGACCCCCAGGTCCCTTTCTGTGATGCGGCACTCCAGCATCTCATTTCCCAGCCTGTCTGTACATCCAGGATTACCCTGTCCCAGGTGCAGAATCCAGCACTTTCCCTTGCTGATCTTCATATGGTTGGTGATCGCCCATCTCTCTAAGTTGTCAAGGTCCCTCTGCTGAGCCTCCCTGCCCTTGAGGGTGTCAACGCCCCCTCGCAGTTTTGTACTTTCTGCAGACTTGCTGAGTATCCCTTCTAGTCCTGTGTCCGAATCACTTATGAAGATGTTGAAGAGCTGAGGATGGAGCCCCGTGGAACCCTGCTAGTGACAGTCTGATGTCACTCCATTCACTATAACCCTTTGAGCCCGACCCGTGAGCCAGTTGCTCACCCATCTCATGATGTGTTTATCCAGCTGCGTGCTGGACATTCTGTCCAGAAGGATCCTGTGACAGATAGTATTGAAAGCTTTACTGAAATCCAAAAGAATTACATGAACTGGCTTCCCCTGATCAACTGGGTGGGTCACCTTGTGATAAAAGGAAATCAGGTGCGACAAGCAGGACTTTCCTCTCACGAAGCCATGCTGGCTGTGACCAGTGACTGTGTTGTCTTTCAAGTGTTTTTCAATGGCTCCAGAATAATTTTTCCATAACTTTACCAGGCACTGAAATGAGACTGACAGGCCTGTGGTTTCTAGGCTCCTCCTTCTTGCCCTTCTTGAAAATTTGAGTAACATTTGCCAGCTTCCAGTCAGCTGGGACCTCTCCAAGACCACTCAAAAATCATTCAGAGAGATTTTTTTCAAGATCCAACATCTTGCAACATTGCAAGATCCTTGCAAGAAAGTGTTATTCATCTCAAATGTCCTTTTCTCATGCTGCTATTTCTCACTGGGTTAAGAACTTTCTCTAAGGCCTCCCTCCAAAATAATGCATTCTGTGAGCTGTGGCTCTCATAAGCTGCTATGAAATTATCAGTGCTATTATTGACAAGAGAAAGAGTTGAGACTTGAACACTACTTTAGACATTAGTCTACTCAGGGCTCTTGAAATTAATTATTTACATTGTAAAGAAAAATATGTGTTTTAAATGCACCCTGTTCAGCTACAAGGATCATTATTCTATCTTCCTTGCTTTGTCTGCTCTTTAATCAATGCACCTTGATTTAACTTCTTGAGACATTTTTTGATGGACAGCAGCAGTAGAAAACGTTAAACTGACTTGAAAATAATGTGATTTTGACTAGACTATGAAAATGACAAATACATTCCTTGTATGAGAAATTATTAATGTATAGGGAATCTGAAATGAGTAGCAGAGACTGGAAGAAGGTGAGGAAAAGGCTTTCTTTGTGGCTGCCAAAATTTGAAGTTTTAGGGAAAGAAATATAAAAGGATCAAGACTGTGCTGAAGGAGATGTAATTTAATATGGCAGAACCAGCTGTCAAAATCACAGCTGGCTTTTGGACTTACTATTAAAAAAGTTGTAGCATGTTTTTGCTGCTACTTCCTCTCTGGGGACATGGTGAGCAGCTCCTTCTCCTCTGTTCCCTGTCCACTCACATTTGGACCTGAAAATCATTGCCATGTCTATGAGAAAGACAGCTCTTGCTGTCTGGTTGTTCCAGTTCCTGGCCTCTGGCTCTACCCCTGTACTGTCTGACCTTCTAGAAATGTCTCATATTTGCTTGGCAGACCATTACTGAAGGGCATATGCATGGTTTTGCCAGAGATTTGACAATTCTTGATGTCATGTTAAGATATTTGCTTGCAAAAACCGACTTGCTGCTGAGTAGACGCTAAGGCACTGATGTTCACAGTATAGCTGATAGCTGGTGGAAATGAAATAATCTGTATTGACACATTTGGAAGTTTCACATCTTTTTCCACTTAACATGCTAACGTGATAATTGCTAGACTGATGATTTTTCCAGTGACACGTCTCCTTTTGTCAATATTTAGACCTGTGTATAGAAAACTTATCTATCACACCTGGCTAATTTTCACTTAATTTAAAAATAAATGAAACATATTTAGTTTGCAGGGTTAGCAGAACAAAATGAGGTTTTATAAACATTTTTCTTGAAACATTATTTGAAGGATAGGAAAAGACAATGGCAAATATATATCAAATCTGGCTCAAATGAAACTGGATTCCATGAATCAGGAAATTCTTTTAATGCTTAAATAAAACTAATTGAACATTTAAGTTGAGGCTTCATTCTGCTTACCATTTACTGCAAGGGAAACCAAAACATAATGCCAGATAAAAATAGCAACAAATACCCAATAAAATCACTTTGATATACTATCCAGGAGACAGGAGAATTTGTAGCCAAAGTGATTCTATGTTCCACTGTACATTTGTTCATAGGGTTTAAATATTGAATCCAAACCATTCATCTAGGCTTCTATCGTAGCATTTCTTTGCGTGTGTGCCATGGCTTTTGCTATTAGTGATTAGGGAACAATTTCTCAGTGAAGGAACTTGGGCTGTAGTATTTTGAGTATCCTGACTTAACAGTAAACATTATAAGCTTTAGGTTTCTTTAGCTTTGGTGCTTTTTGCAGGACTGATCCTCAGGAATGAGTGTGACCATACTGTTCTGCAAGAATAGCTATCGTGACCATGGAATTAATCACTTCACCATTACTTTGAAATGTTAAAATCACAACTTTTCTTCTACATGCAGTTTTAATTCTTGCTGTAGTTCTGTTTTCACACCCATGTCTGCTAACTGTGCTCTACCTGTTGGGGTGGAAAGTTTATTCCCTTACCCTTGGTAGCAGCTATTCTGTGTAAGGAGAAGTGTTCTCTTAGAGCTCTTCTTGAATAGTTTACTTTATTGTGGTAAACACTGATATTCCAGTCACATGACTGAGAATTCAGTCATGGTCAGCTTTTATGTACTCTGAATGGTTATGAAATCTTACATGTAATACAGGTGTTTCACAAGGTTTTCAGTATTATATATACTCTACATGTCATAATTTTGGATGTCATTAAGCTAGTTCAGGTGTTTTTCTTCCCCACATTTTTCTTCAGATAATGAGAACCCACTTTGGGTTTTGCCCTCAGAGACTTTTGTCTCACAATCGAAAGGATGGACAGTATTCTAGAAAAGTGCCACTGTGAATTTGCAACATGCACTGACATATAAAAGAGGCACAATTCATCCCTTTTTTCACCAGATCATCATATTTCCTGACCCATCTTTGATATTAATTTGCTTTCAGTATCACAAATACGTGATCTGAAAAATAACTTTTTATTTTGGATTTTTATGAAATCCAGTAAAGAATCTTTTTCTGCACAACTGCAGTCATCACAACAGCTTTGTCTTGTAGTTACATGCTTATTAATACATTCCTGCTGTTCTTTGCATTATGTGGTGCAACTTGTGCTGAAACATGGAAGCTGACTGCTTTTATTGTGCGTTACTCAGTGCTTCTTTGCTGAAAATCTCTGGAATTGTTTCCCTATGTCTTAGAAACAAATCTGATATTTGCCATTTAACTATATTCATATTCTGCTTTAATGCCCATTTAGTATTTTTTATTTAAAAGACATTATTTCACATGTTATCTCTCAATAGATGGTTTTATTGTATCTTTCAAATAGTTGTGGTTGCTCATGACATTTCTCAAATAGCTTGTCTTTGATCAGACATCAGGGATTCCTTATGCAGCTTTTACTGGATTTTAAGCCTCATGTACTTCACCATTATTTTGTAGGCCTTTAAAATCAGAAATGTGGGTATGAGGAAAGAAAATCAATACTCTTGTTAGAAATATTCTGAATTATTCTGTCTTGCAAGCCTTGCAAAGGACTCTCATTCTGCAGAAAGATTATGCTGTAGCTTTCCACAACCTGCAGACACAGCAGAGTATCTGATTTCCTGAGTGATAGTGCTTTTTTTTCCCCCTACAAAAATCTGGAAACTCTGCCTTCATTTCTTTTAGTTCTTAAGTTCCTATCCAGACTAAGAGATTTAGAGAACTTATTCTTTCCAGAATAAAAAGAAAATTCCCCCAATCCCAGGTAAGTGTCAGAACATTTTCAGAACACTAGTCACTGGAAAAGTCAGTATTATAATAGGTTTGTACCCTTTCATGTGACAGTACCCATAAACTTCCGGAACAATGAAATTCAAGTGCAGGCAATGGATCCAATATTGTCATCCTCCAGTTTTTTCATAGCCTTGTGATACATGGTGCATTTCTGTATGTTTCAGCTGCTAAAATTATTTGGATAGAGAGGAAATCTGAGGATTTTTTAAATAAAAAGACAGATTCATAGACTCCATATTTCTAAAAAAAAAAAATAAAAAATGTATTATATAGATTTTCACAAGGTTTTCAAAAGGAAAAGTAAATAAAATTTGAAAATGTGTTATTAAACGCATAATTTTAAGTATTTTTAATTTTGATCCCAAAGGACAGGAGGTGTTTCTTAATGCTTGAATATTTCTGTCTGATAATATTGTGAACCATGGCACAATTTTGCCAAATCCATGCCATTTTCGGAACTCAATTTTCTATAAAAGTTTGTTCTTTTGTGGATATATTTGCACAGAAGGGGAACATTAGGACTCTGGTAGGGAAATACAGAAAAACAGAGAGACTAATTTTGCCTTAAGACTAGACAATGTTATAATCACCCTCCACAGCTTTGGGAAACAGGAGTCTTGGTTTTGCATTTAAATCTGCTTGGCAGTATGCACTATGTCTCCCAGCCACTTGGTTATTTGTAGAATTTGCTGTATTCAGGGGGTCTGAAATACTTTAAAACAAATTGAGCTGAATGGGCATCTTAAACCATTTCCTGATTGGTGTGTCTTGTAGCCCCTAATGTGCCTTTTTAGGTCTTAGTTATTTCCTTTTCATAAAAAAATAATTGCTCTTAAAAATGTCTGCTTGGATTTCTTTTGTAAAGAGAGCCAAACTGAGGAGCTCTAGGCAGATTAACTGGACTGCTTCGTTTAGTAGGCTCTCTGAGCTTTGAAGAATGCTTCAAAAGTATGGAATAAAGCTCTTTTTCTTCCTATTTTTGCATGGGCTAACAACTTCCCAGTCTTTTAATTTGCTGTCCTGTTGCATTAGAGTTCATTATCTTTGTGTTTCAGTTTAGTAATTCTGTCTGAGTTCCTATCCTTTCTCTCTTCTGAGTCCCTGCCGAAAATGGCAATACAACTAACACAGCAGAAGCTGTATACGGACAGAAGATATAATGAGTATAACACTTCTCGTGGGAATTAAATGCTGCATTACAGGGTTTCATTTGTAAATATCTGCAATGGAAAAGTATGTTTAAAAGTGCATTCAGATTCACTGTTTGGAGTCTCTTCTCTTTTGTACTATGCCTGCACTATTCACATTACAAAACAAGGGATGCAGTTCGGGCTAGACTGAGGGTTAGATATGTAAATTTGGAGAAAACAAGGCCAGAAAATGGTTTTAAGGCATAGTAAAGACAAAAATGACTTTAAATGTACAATAGAAGCACAAAAAAAATTGTGCAAATATTGGCTGATAATCGCTTTATAAATGAGAAATTCAAAGAATAAAGACTGCAAGTGACTTATTCAATGTTGTTTGGCCAGATGGTGGCAAAATGCAGGTCTTCAAATGACAGTTCCCATGTGCTGACTTCTCAAGGAGATAATCACATTGGCTGTGAACACACAGATTGTTTTCTGAGTGGAAAACCTGACCTGTCTTGTACCAGTCCAGAAGTCTTTTACAACTTAATACACAGTGGGGAGAATGGATATGGATAGTTCACACATGGAACTACTATACAGTGAAAAGGCTAGCTGTTTCCATAACTGAGAGAAAAAAAAGTATTGTGTGGAAAAAATTAGACTGGCTCTTGTATAAGATTCATTCCCTTTGGCCTAGAAAAGATCTTCCATCAACTCCTTTGCTTTTTTAAGAGGAAAATTGGGAAAAGCTTAACACGTCAATGTAGGTATTTTTTTCTTTTGATAAGAAAGAATGCACAGAAAGGTAATCTTGATGTTCAAAGAGATCTTGTCAGTTCTGTTGATGTCAGTATCAAAAGAAGTTGATAATTATCTGAAGAAAACACATCTCTCTTAGTTACTTTCTTTTTCATGAAAAATTTCTCAGGTTAATCACAGCAGCAGATCTGCAGGGGTATGTACCGTGCACCTTCACTTCTGCAGCACATTGTCTACCAAGATTCATACAGGCAATTATAGCATTATACCTTCTCTGGCATGACTAAACTTATGTTGGATAGACTGCAAGGAGAAAAACCTAGTAGTTATCTTAAATCTATATTTCTTGTACAGTATAATTATACCAAAGGTGTGGGTTGGCTTTTTTCTATCTACAGGTTATGTTTGGCCATGTTGTGTTTCATTTTAGGGGGACTATTACAGGTGCTGAAGGTGAACAGGTGGTTTATGGAGAATTGTGAGTGCATTTCACTTCTGCATGATTAGTGTTTATTTAAGACAAATAAGCCTCTGCATTATTATTAAATGAGGTCTTCAGTCAGAATGGGCTCTATTCCGTGGAGCATTTGTCCTGATTTAATCTGTACACCACTTCTCCAAGAGTGTTAACTTGTGAAGCCACTGGAGGACTCCTCGATGACAGTTTAATTTCTAACTGAATTGCCATCAAGATCAGTTCTGAAAATCATCAAGATGATAAAAGAAATCAAAAGGCCTTGCTGCAAATGAAGCAGAGATAATTTTTTCCTTTTTTCATAAGGAACAAAAGAAGTTCTAATACAGTACTGCTTTTTGGATTCTCTTTAAAATTTCCTTCAGAATGCAATAGCATAACCCTGTCTACAACTTCCTTTGGTTGGGATCATACAGTGTGATTCAGACAATGACATCTTCAATTCTGCTCAACAGGATTTATCCGCAGAATAGCGCACAGCAACATTTATTCATTTATTATGTTCCATTTCACAGACTTTTTTAAGGTCTTATAGCTTAAAAAGCCATGTGTTTTGCCCATTATGTTTCCTTCAAAGCTGCATCCACTAAAAGAAAAAGGGTCTTGGAAATGCTAGAAATTCAAAATTTCTCACATACTAATTTGCTCTCCTTTGGATTTTTCATAAAGACAAATCTGGCAGAACATTTCTGTGCCTTAGTTTCCTCAGCTGGAGAAGGAGGGGGAAAAAAAAGAAGCTGTGTAACTCCCACATATGTTGGAAGAATACACACGTTTGATAGGCTTGAATGGAAAGCTTTACATGAGAATATTTGCAATAACCAATGCTTTTATTTTGTCTGGCCTCTCATGAAAAGAAACACAGGGTTAATTCTGGAAGCTAATTCTTGGAGCTATGCTGTTGTATAAATATAACCTTGGCATTATTCAGCGCTATATTCTAAAAAACACCATTTTTTTCTCTCCTCCCCCCTCCTCCCCACCCCCCAAATAGTACTGCACCATAATTACAATTGCCATAGAGGCAGGAGCAGAGCAATTAAATTCCCCATAGGTGTCACATGTAATTGTTCCTAGAGAATCAGAAGATTAAACATGGCAACAATGCACAGCACAAGATAGCCTAAACCTAGTTTTCCTGCAGAACTGCAAATGGTAGCAAATCAAAAGATTGTTCTCCTTAATTACCACTGTATGAGGCATCAAGCTAAAAGCAGGCTCACTCTGTAATGTTTTCTATACAATTACAGTATGTACATACAATGCAAGCCTTTATGCACCACCTAATAGACAATATTATACACACAATTATTGCTAACTTTCATTTTACAGGGAGAAATTGCTGGTGAGCCTAGGACATTGGCCTCTCAGCTTCCCCAGCAAGCAATGTGTTGACTAAACTATGGGAACGGTTTTACTTCCTGAAGCTAGTAGAGACTATTTATACTTAAACACATTTCTTCACAACTTACAGCATGTTGTATTAGGTGAGAGCTTGTGAGCTGGATTGGCTGCAATCTCTGTGAGGTTTGCAAGCTGGAGCTTGTGGAGTACTTCATGAAGTTTACACATTTTCTCTCCCTCTGTATTCTGAAATCAGCTACCCTGCTGATCAGAAGTCCATTTGGGACTTGAACTCAAGTCAGCAAGAGCCAAAGAGCTGAAAAAATAAAACCAGTGTGGGGTTTTGGGGAAGAAATTCTCATTCTTATACACTGATCTAACATGTAGCAGTCTGATCAATATGGTCTGTTGTTGTTCTGAGACAAAGTAAGTATTGGTACAAGCTGCAATATGTGTCATTGTCCTCGCCGCCACTTTTGCCAGGATTTTATATGGATTCATGTCCTTATTTCTTTAATCACTTTTTCAACTGCTGTAAGGCAGCAAGGTATTCCAGCAATGAATTTCTTCCTATTGTAGTTTAACTGCTCATTGAAATTTCCATTCAGTTGGAGAAACCATTTTGCTCTCTGACATGTTTTTACTGATTATCAGGGTTACTGGATACACTGTGCACTGAATTTTAATTGGCATCAAGCTATATCTTTTTAGTGAGAAAAATGGAAAATGCTTTTCACTAAATTCTTGGAATTCAAGTGCTGTCTTGAGGATAAAATAATTCATAAGATTTACTGATTTACACGTCAGAAGCAGATTATAAATCAACCTTCACCTGAGACATAAATAAAAGAAACAAAATTGTGATAGTCCTTACTTAAACAATACCTATTTATGCAATTATTTATATTGTAACAGCAAGTATTATTTTACTTACTGTACAAGGTCAGCAGCTGACAAGTGGATTTTAACTTCCAGCATATTTACCTACTTTTATCAAGGAATTGAAATAACTCAATAGTACTAAAAAATACCTGATAACAGTTGCATTTTATAAGGGTTTTTTCTAGCAATATTAGCACACCAAATGAAAGTTATCTTTCTTTGCAATAATGAACTGTTGGAGATACAAAAAAATTGTCAATACTTTGTTTGATGGATGGAAAATGAGCAAAGCCTAGGTAAGCAGATTTGCACTCCTTTTAATATGAATAGCCAGAGATTCACAGTTTTTTCATAACAAGTGAATCAGAAAGAAATACACTTTAGGAATGCATCAAACAGTTGTTAATTATGGCATAATAGACAATCTCATCCACCCAGGAAGCCTAAGTGCTGTCTTTCCAGCTCCTAGTTCTGAAATTCATTACTTCATCTTGGAAAGAGAGAAAATATTATGTATTCTCTCAAATCATCACAGTCCAGCCAGATGGGGGGCAAAAAATGAACTCTATCTAAAGTAGCTTGTAATTCTACATATTTGCCACCAGTTAATTAAGAGGTAATGTCCGTAAACCATAGTTTCATTTCAAAGGCAATAATAGGATGAAGAGAATCATTAAAGAAAAAAGAATCATTAGGGAATGCTGTAACTCAGGTAACATCATGTTTTTGTGTAAATTAGATAGACAACTTTGAGACCATTTTATTAGTGCTGATTACACGAAATAAATATTTTCATTATATACATTAGGAAAGAAGTTTCTTCTGTTTTATTAGTTTGGAAATGTTTCAAACACTGCAGATTGAAGCAACCTAAAGATGAAGAGAAATGTAGATTTTTTTTCTGATTTGCAAGAGATGATAAGCCACTGTTAAGCTACAAATAATGGAAAGAGAGGAAATGAAAAATATAATAATGATGATGTTGCAAAAAAACTCTCCCTATGACTCTCTCAATGCCTGAGTCTATTTTCCTTCAAACATGGCCTGATTTGTAGTTGTTTGTACAGTTATTAATAGTTTAATTTTATTAGTTCACTGCAGAAAAACCTGATTTACATCTTGTGCAATTAAATGATGAGTCAGCCTCAATCACGTACTAATCTCAATTTCTGGAATGCAGCATTGAAGGTGACCTCAGTATGTTTTTGACATTGAATTTACAGAAAGCGTTCCGACAAACAAAATTTTGTATTGCATTTAGAGAAAAGTATACCCCAAAAGACACTGCATCTTTCAAAATTGATGGTGGTGGCTAAATTCTGATTCCATTCAGACCATAATTAATGAACTTCTGGTTTTACACTATTACAAATTTTAGAAATGTAGCTGGGTAGCCATCTGGTGAAAAAGGTAATCTTGCACATACAGAAAGAATATTTTAGGATGGGAAATAGTCTAACTTGTGTGCTGAATAGCTATGTGGGAATTTGCTGCAGTAATTACCCTCCTATCATTAGTGACAAGTAATTGCTATAGCAACCCTGCTGCCACCTGTCTCACACACTCTCTTTCAAACACACACACACACACACACACACACACACACACGCACACGCACTCACACGCTCTCTCACTACATATTCATAGTTTTGAAACAAAAGCAGAAAAGCCAGTAGCTTAATGTCATTTATTGAATCACTGTTTTTTCTAATCATCAAAATATAACCTCTTTCTCCCCTGCCAACTCCTCATAAATATTTATTAAAAATAAAACGTTTGTGTTGTAGAAAATAGTGCTGTTCAACCGAAGTATCTCTATTCAACACTAATTCTCTGAGGGAGAGAAAAGAGAATTCTCTCACAGCTTGATTCCTTTTTTTATTTTATTGCATACATTGGGCCTGAGACTGATTTTGCAGATATGGATGTGAATTCTAACAAAGGCAGCTATCTAATATATGTAACTGGTTTGGTATTCACAACTAGAGCAGCTGAGATTTGTTCTCTTTGATTTAGACGCATCCCCAACCACCACGCGACTCTGTCATCACCAGATATTTCTTTATTTCAGGCAAACCCTTCCAATTTGCACACAATATTTTTAATTTGTTGGCAGTGGGTGGAGACAGAAGAGCAGGCTGGCTATCGAGGTTTTGCTATGGCATCATCTAACCCCGGTTCTAGTTTTCTATTTTGCTACTGCTTTGCACAATGTTAGTGGAACCTGACTTTGAAATTCTAAAATAATCTACAAGAGTAACAGTTCCTTTGTATTTGAAAGTATCAGAAGTTAGCAGTTCCCTTTGATTAGGCAGTAAAAGAAGAGAATGGTTTCTGAGCATTTTCTTTTGCAGTTTGTGAAATACCAGCTTTAAACCCACAGCTACAAGCATTCTTCGTAAAGCGATGATCCTGCTACATCAGCACAGGACAGAAATCTGGCTAACAGGTTTGTCACCACTAGATGTCAGCAAAATACCAATAAACAGGGTTTAGACGTGCAACTTTAAAACCACTAGTTCGCTCTAACCCTATCACTCAGTATGTTCTAACGTGAAGATGAAATAAAACAGCGTTTGAAATATGAAAGAGCAGTTAGGAAATTCGGGAACAACATGCCTCGACATCAGACATTTGTGGCCCACATGCTTATTGCAACTCTTGATCAAAAGAGACCATTCACATTTAATTCCTAATATATGTATATTTTCCTAAATAAGGCACAGATTTTCTCATGCTGCTCACTCCATCTAAAAATAATCCTGTGCTACAGCTTTTCATGTTTCTGAGGAAGAGAAGGGAGATATCTAATGAAGTACAGAGGTATTCAATTTTTTCAGAATATCAAGTTGTATAGAATATTATTTCAGATAAAAACTTGCATACAGAAAATAAGTCTTGTAATATTTTTATAGAAGTGAAACCTATCCTTTTCATTGTTTTGTTGAGTAAAAAAAAACTCTTAAAATTTTTCAAATCAGCTGGGTAATAGTTTTAATTTTAAAATCACCTTGCAGACTTTTAGTAAGGGAGTTAAAAGCTGTGTGCCTCCTTAAATCCACAGAATATCTCCCTGCATTTGCTAGCAATCTGAATGTTTTATTTATTTGGTTTAAAAACTAGCAGGAAGAAACCTGATTCTGATCAGCTCACTCTTTCGCCTGGAATGGCTGTCCAGTCATGTGAAGCATGGGTAGACTTCAGCTTTCAAGAAGGAAATCCATGTACTGTCCCTTATACAATTTGTCTCATTTATTTCTGATTAAATTATTCATTCTTTTTCTGGCGTTCTATCTCAAGACAATATGGCCTGTCAAAATACAGGGTTTGCAAGCAGAAAGTAGTACTCCTTTCCCAGACATATGTAGTCCTTCTGTGCTAAATCTTTAAGCAGTATACATTAATCTGAGGGATTTGTTGGTAAATTGTCCTGTATTTTGTCACCTGTTTGACTTGAATTGTTCCACATATTTGAAGATCAAAGAACCATATGTTTTGTTAATAGGGTTTTTCTGCCTCATAACAACTGGGAATAATTAAAAGACAAATAATAACAAAAAAGAAAACTCTGCAAATATATAAAACATGAAATGCTGGCTCAAAAACATTATAGAAATAGCTATCTAATAGTTTATGATGAAGAGGAGACAGGGGTTTTTTAATGTTCACCAGAAATAAATCAGTGCTGTAAATGAGGTGCAGGAGTTGTGGTGCTTTCTTCAAAAGCACCGGGGGTGCATTCAGCCAGTGCCCAATACCATGACGTAACTCTGCTCCACCGTACTGTGAGACTCTTTGATTTTTTACAGAAAATACTGCTCTTATGGATTTGGGTACCTATTTTGAGTACTTCAGAAAAAAAAATTCCAGAGATTTCCCTGAAGATTACTCGTAGAAATGAACAATTCACTCCATTACTTCTGTGCTCAGTTCAGCAAACAAATAAATAAACTTTGCTTTCAGCAATGAAGAGACATTTGTACAATTTACCTTCTGATCATCACTATGCTACTAGAGACAAAAACCCATGATGGTGAATATCAAAGTTCAGTAACTGCTTAAGACTCCAGTGTTTAATAGCACCGGAGGTCCTAATTTCTTCTCTTTCTACCCATTCAGCAAATCTTACCAGAGAAGGAAGCGGAGTTTCCTGGGGGCAGTTCTAGGAGATTATACTCCCGTAGGTTGGTTGATGCTTGCAAGAAAACCCACAACAGTGCATTCATATTTGCTGATGGAAATAGTAGGGACAGCTCTTGAGTCCATAGGCAGCAAGGCTGGTTATTTCTTTAATGTAAGGGAAATAACAGAAGAAAATATCCAGTTCACACCTGACTGGGGGTTCTGCAGACCTAAGGATCATTCTATTAAAGTCAAAGCCCATTAGCAGTGTGTAAACAACATCTTAGACACTGACTGTTCATGTTGAATATATTTTTACATGTTTTCAGTTCTCATTCAAGGCAGAAATGTCAACACTTTTGCCAGACAGTAAAGGGCAGACATTAAAGGGTGCTACAATCTTGAGGCTGCCATCTGTTATTCCTGAGTGCCAGTCCTGATGGAAAGGAGAGGTGATACTTAAGAAGGATGACAACGGAGAAGCAGTGGGAGGGATTCAAGGGGAGGAGGCTCTGTCAGGAATTTCTGTTGCTCTCTCATATTGACTTTTCACTAAAATCTTGCACAAACATGATTTTTTTCCCCCCAAAGATGAAAACTGCTGTCCTCTCAAAATCTGCTTGGTATCTTATGAAATCTCAGTGCCTTATGCATGTGATTCAAATACAAATTAAGGATTGATGGCATTTATAACATCTTCTACAGAAGGCATATTGATGGGGATTCATGAGTCACAAACAAATTGCACATATGAAAGCAAACTGTATTGGAACACATTGCACTTCCATCCAGAGGCTGTTTTAGGAGGCTAAATACTATGGCTTAATCATTATGGAGGTATTTCTTCCTGCATTTCAAGTGGTAGTGGAATATATTCTCTGACACAAATGGATAAAGAAACTTATTTTCCTTTTCCTCTGTTGCCAAAATAGGGAGAAACACCATCATCCCAGTAGGATGGCAAGTGTTTGAGGATCCAAGAGGATGTAGATTGTGTTTTTTCCTTCCCACTAGACTTATGCTTAAAAGGAATTTCCGAGTCATTCCTAAGTAACTAGGGATGAGAAAGTCAGAATCTATTTTATATTTTCTGCCAAAGATCAGTGGTTTTATTTCCCTTTCTGACCATCTGCTTCTATCCATAAAACATCAAATCTGCATTTACATCCAGAGACTTTTGATAAGATTCTAGATTTCTAGCTGTGATGACAGATATTTGGAATCATTTTGCCTGAAAATCAGTAATTATCTGTCAGATAGATATAATAAGTATTCATTCAGCTAATGAAGGTGGATGATTACCAAAAGACTACCCACACTCTAGAAACTTGGTGTGTACTTCAAACCTCTGTTGTCCTTCATCATATAGTACTCAGAATAAATTGTGTGTCAGTAGACTGAGACACTTAACTAATGCCCTTTCTTGGTCTTAAAATCAAGAGTCAAACACGGTTAGAAGGGAAAAAGGGATTTTACCTTGGTATTTATTTTAAGGATCCTTAGGTGCACTACATCCAGGTCGAATGCACCTCAATGCACACTACAATGCCCACCCCCAAAAGATCTGGTATAACATTATAGGTCTTACTAATTAGCATAACTATCAAAGATTCCCCAGTGAGAGGCTCGAGTGAGCCCCCCTCCCCAAAGAACCTTTCCCTGGATGGTTCTATCTTAGTTTACAAAATGTGTTCTGGAGAGGACCTTGGGGTCTGGGGCATATTGCTCCCTGACTATGAAACCTCTAAAATGTTTAGCCTCCTAGCTGAACAAACAAGTCCAAGAATGTAGGCAAAAAGCACTAAAGAATTCAGAAGTTGTAGAAAGGTATAAAAGGGGTATAAAAGAAAAGGCAAAAAATCATCATGGTATCAAACAATATATTTACACTGGTGTAGATGAAAGTAAAGACAGCAAATGTGAAAAGCATCAGACCAAGTTGTTACTCAGATCAAAATTATGAGACTGTCTGATGCTGCAAAATCAACCGTTAAACACCGAGGTTTCCATTTGGAAGCGTCACTCAGAATGTGAGTTAAAATATCTCCCAAGATAGGTCATGTGGAAAATGATGCCAAACTAACTGGTAAGTCAGTAGCAATCTGCAGACTCTTTCTATCTTCTTGCAAACTGATCGTATTTTTAAAGTGAAAAACTGGGGTGTTGTGTTCAGGGGTTCTCAGGGAAACATTCTGGCACAGGGAAAAGGGAAGTTGGCCAGGAATTCAGAAAAAAAAAAAAAAAAGAAAAAGGAAAAAAAAGGGGGCACTTTTCATCTTACTTTCAGTGCTAGAATAGAAAACTGGGACACCTTGTAGTAAGGACAGGTTGGACAAATTTTTATCACTGTGTCACCTCTTCCCTGTCTTCACTCTCAAATTCATTCATTCACATCTAGCTCAAGCCTTGTCCTCTTACGTCAACATGCACACCATCAATTCTATATGTGATTTATTTTACATTTTTTTCAACTTTGAGTTTTGACAACGTAATTGAACCATTTTTATCTCATACTTAAGGTCTCCAAGAGAAATTAAGCTCTGTCTTCGGAAATGTTATCCCATCTCATGTTATGATTCCCCTGCCTCCTGTTTGATCGTTTTACACTCAGGACTAACACTTCAACACTGAAACTTCTATCTGACACTTTGAGGCTTAAGAGTATTACTCTCTTCTCTTTCTTTTTCTATATTCTCTTTCAAGACCAAAGCTTTTCATTTGGTTGAAAACTCACTTTCCTTTTTAATAAAACCCAAACCTCACCATAGCCCTAAACCTCACACATGCATGCCCCATTCAGCACTACCACTTCTGACTGAAGAGTCTGAGCATATAGCTTTAAAGGCAATGATGAATTTTGCACACAGGAAGGTTGCCTGTGTTAGCTACAAACAGACTTTTCTACCTCTTCATTTCCCCGAGAGAATAGTCTGCTGAACTACTGCAATATCTTCCATAATATTTAATCAGAACCAATAATTATCAGCTTTATAAGAAGGACATACACTTTATAACCATATTTCAATATGTTGTTGAGCAAAAGATAGTAAGCAGTCAAAAAATTCAGAAAACCTACGTAGAGCAATGATGGAAGAGGAATGCCTAACAGTCATCCAGCAATAACTTGGAAAATATGTTAGACTTTAAAAATAAAGTAGTTGGCAACTTATCACAGTAAGAATACTACTATCAATTTATAAATGGTCATAATTGTATGTGCTCAAAGTTCAATTTTGAGGAAGAACAGATGTTATTCAACAAAACTGCTCAAAATATTGTTTCTCAGACCACAATCACCAGCTCTTCTACTATGGCAGAACAACCACGTGAAACATGGAAACTTTGCAACATGAGAAACTTCAATGCTTTGGGATTCGATGGAGATAAAATCCATTGACTTTAGGCATGCATTACACCTTTACAGCCCTGGCACCTGAGTAGAAAATGCGGACTATACCATTTAAATCTGTACAGTGAATAGAAATCTGCAAATATGGAATTAAATTTAGTGGAAATCCTTGTGTCTTTAATTCTATAAGGTTTCAATCTGCTTCTGGTTATCAGACTTGGAAGGTACTGTGTTTAATTTGCACTTGTTTTAATAAAGTAGTTGTCCTAGAAGTAGGTTAGAGGTTAATGAAAACTGATCAGTATTCATCCCCAACATGTTATAATGGTATAACCATTTATTAGGGAGGACTTTAAACCATTTAAGAAGGGGGAAAAATGTGGAAGTAAATATAAACTGTCTTGAATACAGGTATGTTAGTATGGTGAGGTTGTGGAGTCTTCATCTGTGAAGATAATCTTAACACCTGGCTGGACATGGTCCTGAGCAACCTACTTTAGCTCACCCTGCCTGAGTAAGGTGTGGGAGTAATGACCTGTCAGCCCCAACCATTCTGTGATTCTGTGATCCTCCCAGGCTTCTTTCTTTCATTATCTAGAAACAGCCAAATTTTTCTACTAAAACTCGCTGCGAAGTAGGATATACAGAATATATCCTGTTTATAAATATGATCTTGTTACCACCAGGAAATAAACTGTCAGTTAATTTAATTAATTAAAAAAATAAAAACACATCTCAGATGAAAGCTAGCTTGGAAGTAGCCCAGAGGTCAGAAACTGAAATCTTTGATGTATGCTTGATTATCTCAGTCTTCAACATATGTCCTTGCATGATGCTGTCTGTAAGTTTCTGAAAATGGTGAAGACACTCCACATTTCCAGTGGGTGTAGGAACAGTGAAAACAAGCAAGAAAGTGAACTTCCTGGATAATGCAATAGAAATAGCATCTCTCTGCCCATCTGAAACTTCATTTAACCAGCTAAGGTTTACAGTCAGTATAACATTACAGTGCTAAATTCATTCAGAGGCTCAATTCGCTTGCCGCAAGTGAAAACAGTATTGCAAGCATTGATATAATTTCTGCATTTGACACTAGGCACAGATACTTTGGTGGGTTATAGGTCATTTGAGTCTGAACATTCAAGTCTGCCTATGTAAGTTACATCAAAACAACAACAAAAAATCATAAGATGATTAAAACTTGTAAAATAATACTGCCAAGTATTGAGGAATATCTGCAAGAAATTAAAGATTTGAAAGAGGTTAAAATGATCAAATTTTCACTAATATTTTGCTAGTTGAATGCGTTTGGGCCTGAATTTTCAGAGCGTTTTAAAAAACAAGCATAGATCCAATTCATTTCAGTCACAGCTGTGATCACTTGGCACTTGTATGGATCAGCAAAGGATGACTCAAATAGATACCTAGAAAATGTGGCCATTTTTAGCAGCCATTAGCAGCCATATGAAAATTTTTATTTAAGTATCTCAATTAACATCACATTAGAACTTTGTGGTAGATTCAATTCTCACTGTCACAATTCAAATCCGTTATCCTTCACCTGCCATTTCCAGACAAACTCTGGTCCTACAGACTTTCCTGGTTACATGATGGATGAATCAGTTTTCTTCTGATCTTTATTCTTCATCGCAATTTATCCTTGATATGTTTCCAGAACAGTGTAATCTATTCAATTAGGCAAAATGTGAAAATCTTCTTCCAAGAACAAATAAATAAGGATCTACAACCTAAAACATACATGTAAGGCCTGAATTAACATTGCTGAATGAACCTTAATTCTTGAGTTTCCTAAGTTTTGAACTTAGAAAATTAACATTCTTGCACTGCAATACGTGTAGTTTCTGATCTCTTTTTTTTAATGCCAGAAAATAAATAGCAAAAATTAGCTGCAAAGTAACCACATTGCATCTTGCATGTAATCAACAGCACAGAACTTTAGTAGCCTATCTGGAAAAATAGCTGATAAGTAATAGGCTACTGTTTTTAAGCTGATGTTATAGCCATATTCCCAGCAAGCTTCACAGCTATTTTTCTCACGACACAAAAATTCTGGAGCAATTAAGCTGGAAATAGTATAGTTATGTTGGCAGATTGAAGCCCTGGAGCTAACGGGCCTGTGGCCTTAGCACAGGTTAAGTGTTTTAGAATTTATATATTAGAATGGATGCAGTTTGGAGCCAACATGCCTAAACCAACTCTGGGCTATTTAAATTGGAATACATTGGACTGTATGGGCATGTTGGCTGCTGGGTAGAGTTGAAGCATGCCTAGTGCACAGTGTCATGCAATGCTGAGTTAAGCATGCTTATTGTTCAGGAAATTACGTTGCTCAATTCTAAAAGGTTCTTACCAATACCTGCCACTGTGCCGACCTTTCGGCTAGCTGCCGAGGTCGGAGACCGGGCACTTGGCTGTTGTTATGGGCCAGGACAGGCACTGCCCGTACGCAGGAGGTCAGGCGAGGTCCAGCAGGGGTTCGCCTCAGCCACCAATGGGAAAGGCGCGAAGAGGGAATGAGGCAGCGAGGGAGGCTTGAGGGTGAAGCAGGAACGGATTTATTGAAGGCGGAAGACAACAGACAAAGCCCCGTTGGGAGCCCCAGACAGGAGGTTTTATAGCCTCTGGACCAGGGCGGTGCCAACTGGGAATAACCAATAAAAACAGACATGGAGGGCATTACAAAGGTGGGGTTTGTCAGGTGACAACCAACCAGGGACGAAGGGGGCGGAGAGGGAGCACATAAACCAATAGGAAAACAATGATGCGACTGGGGGAGGGAGAGGCAGCGGTGGCCATGGAGCCCAGGCTGGATGGCACGTCTTTCCCGCCTCAGGCAACGGTTTTTCCCGCCAAGATTGCCTGAGGGGGAAGAAGGAGCGGCCATCTTAGGGCTCAGAGGCCTCAGTGGAATCGAACCACTGGACCTTTTGCCCAGCCGGTTCCAGAATTCTGTGGCGGGAGCCATGGCTCACCGCAACAAATAGCTAGTATGATTCCTTACTACAGGATGAACTGTAGCATCTAAAAGTTCAAAACTTCACTGTATTTGGCTGGACAAGACCAAGGTTTTGCTTCAAAGCAGACATAGGCTAAGAACTCCTTACGAAAGGCTTTCGTAGTATTAGGAAATATTTGAAAAATATTCAGCAGCCAACACCTGACATGAGAATTTCAGTCCAGAGTTTGAAATTTTAGGAAATTTAAATGCAAGTCAAATTTGAAGACTAAAATGGTAAAGTGTTAGACAACCTTAAGTCTAGATATTATCTAAAATTAGTGTCTTTTATGTGTAGGAGCATGTGTAAAAATGATAATATAAAACTGCTACTTTTTTGTTAGCCTACTGCTTATCTGCTTTCAAACAAACTAAAAAGCACATTATGGCTTCTATGATCCTATATTCTTTTCTCCCCTCTACCTTGAAACACGTATAATTCAGGTTTTATAAGACCTCTTCAGAAGGGAAATGGGTGTTTGCTTCTTTTTCCCATGGTGGCAAGTATGTGACTAAATATTGCCAAGGATGTATAAGTAATTTCAATGAGGAATTAATGTCAAAATAATACAAATAAATCTCAATGTTTCAGATAGAACAGATAGATATTCTCCATCAGAAAAAGACAATCTTCCATGTTACTAAGCATATTATTGTGACTTTCTCAAATGACGAGTAAACCAAAGACTGGGAAGAAGTTTGGTATGGTTGTCTTTCATGATGTTACTAGTATTTTATAATGTATGGCAGTGATGAATAACCTTTCATGTATGTTTACAAAGTAATGGCATAATTGTTCATGCTTGCATGATAATTAAATGTGTTGATGTTTACAATTAGATGTAATAACATAAAGATGGTCTGAACATTTGCCAATGTATCTTCTATCTGGATCTTTTAAAAAATAATATATGGTAGCAACTAATTAGGTGACTAATCTTTATGACAATTTATGAATGGTCTGCATGATACACACACAAGCAGACACACATACACACATTTACGTTCTTATCTACCTTCACAGAATGAGGTGGATAGAGTCAGTACATTTTCAGTGTAAGTGCCTTACTTCAGTCTAAGGCACATTATCCTTACAGAACACTTGACTGGGTTTGAATTGCAATAAAATATATGTAACTGTGAAGTATTTTGTGATAAAGTTTACACTATCTGATGTTATAAAAAAATTTCTTAGTGCTCTGATTTGTAGGTATATTTTAAACTAGTAGCATGAATCAATCAGCTCCTGTAGCGGAATGACAAAAGGGATTCTTTTCAATGTCTGACATGAATTTGCATAAGAATAGATGGTTTTGTATTTTGATAAAGGTGTTTCTTGTTCACTAAAACTGAAAACTTTGAATGATTTTTTTCCTTGTAGTGACATTATAAAGGACAAAAAGCTATGAGTATTATCGCTTCAGAAATATGCACAACACAATCGTTAAGCGTTGCAATTAACCACAATTTCCTTACAGAAAAATGATGAATCATGGGCTAATAAAATATCTCAAAATAAATACTAATGTATTTCTATTTTCAAATGTTCTTTGGGAAACCTTGGCTTAACTTTTAAGTTTGCAAGGACTGGGGATTAATGTGGCCCCATTTCTGAAGAAACAAACATTTTAATAAAACTAACCTGTAGGAAACTTATACACAGCAGGAACTTAATAACCTTTGTCCATTGCAGCTTTACAGAACCTAAAAAAGGGGACAGCGCCGAAGTTCTGCTTAACACATCTGATATGTTACAGTTGTAAAACTGTAACCATGAGCAGCTAATCTAATTTAAAAAAAAATAATCAGAATTGATTATTAAGCTTCAAGGGAGTTGTGAACAAGGGTTAGTGATTGAAAAATATATGGGACTTCCATTCAAACAGTCAAATTAAGTGTTCAGCCCCTATTTAGGAGCCTTTTCAATATATTTTATACCCTGGGGAACCTAGATCCAACCAAGAGCCATGGCCTGTGGTTGTTCTGCCTACATTTGCAACAGCTTGAGGTATGCCATCTCACATGGTTTAGGGAAATTGCTGCCAGCATAAGACAAATAATTCCCTCCCTCTGGTCCTCAAGAATAGCTGGAAAGTGTAATCTCTCATTATCAAACCTTCTGCTTTATTCTATCCTGGTGTAGCTCTGTGTCATTGGCCTTGTTCACAGTCATCTCATCTTTGTCACAGATTCATTTTTTTTATGTGACAGAACTGCATTTAGTAATCATGAGCTTGACAGATATGTACTTGTAAAACAAAAAATTATAGCGGGTAAATTTGAAATTTTTCATCAGTTTAATACGAAAATATATACATTTTTGCCCATGTAGGTTCACACATAAAGCCTTGATTATGGTGTAATCCTATATGTCTTTCATTTAAAAAACAAAGATGTCATCCTACTTGAAGATTCCTTGTATTCAGTGTTTATTCTCTCCATTCCAATAATACCTTCACATTTTTATGCATCAATAGCTTCAAATTTAATCTGTAAAATCAAACCTTGAATTTTAGATTTGTCAGGACCATTACTTTATTGCTTCCTCATATGTAGGTAGGTCTATCCAGTGTAAACAGATTCCTCTAAGGATAAAAAAGTGCTTGTTTGCCACTGTCACAAACCAGCCCAAAGGTACAATCTTACCATTTATACATTCAATCTTGGCTTTTACAGCCAAGAACTTTCAGATATAATTACTTTGACTTTTTCAATTTATTTCGCCTGACTCTAATCGGCAACAGGGGTGCCCTGTCTTGTAACATCTGAGCAATATGAAAACATTAGGCTTTATGGCTCTTTGCGCTGAATGGGAATATTGCTATTGCTCAAATTGGCAAGACAAGCTACATGCAACTGAAAGCCTCATGGTCTTTTGGTGACTGCAAAAGCTCTCAAGCAGATCTCATCCCCTTCTGGTCTGTGGGACTATATATTGTATGAGTGTAATCAGTAGAAAAAGGATCTTGATTTCTGAGTAGTAGGGAAAATGGCAGAGGACATGCTCCAACATCTTAAAAGAGCCTTGTTAGAAAGGACAGAAATGCTTACCGGAAAATCTGGGAAGAACATTGAGTTTGATATTTCATAGCAAATCAGAGGGAGAATCAAGACTGGTGTAAACATTTTTGAAGAGCAGTTCTATATTTAAGCCCTGAAAATTCTACATAAGACAATTTACACATATTTTTTTTCCTAGTAACTTTTGTCTACAGAGAGGTTATTGGATGTTAGAGTGTAATGTAAGTATAATACATAATGATAAGGAAAAACAGGAGTCAAAAAAAGTATGCCTGAATTTATATACCTGAAAATACACACTGAGAGTTGCCCCAAAGGGCCACTACAAGAAATTGTTTCACTTATACAAACTCAGTGCTCTTCTCTTTGAAGTGTGATACAAAATTTTTCTTTTCTAAAAAGATATCATATGGAGAAGAAACAGCTTTACTAACAAAGTGTATCACATCCCTTGAACACAGTACTCATTCCCAACCACATTCTGGAACCTGATTTTACTTATCCCATCATAGCTAACTTCCTTCTAATTCTTCTCAACAAACGCCTTTAATAATAATTGGGGAAAAGCTTCCCTCTTGCTCTGACTGATTTCCAATATAACCTAGGTTACTTTCCTCAAAAGAACAAAAAGCACCAGTGCAGCTAGAAACAGTTTAAGATGAATGGGGAGAAAAGAATGGCTGGACAGGATTTTCTCTCACAGTCCAACCATTGCACATTAACTCACTTATACTATGTATATCTGTTCCCTCTACAGGTCGATGACCCCCTAATCTTACACATTTTAGTTTTTGGAATAAAATTTGGTTTAGTGGATGATGGTTTTATATCCTCCAAGTTAATTTCCTGGACTTACTCCACTCTTCTCTAGTTTTACTGCAGGAAGAGATTAGAACATGGGAATGTTTATATGATTGTCACATGTTTATGTTGGGAATTCTTAAGAATACCACCTATACACTTTCTTGGGAATTCAGTGATCCATCACTATCAAAATTCCATGCTCTCACATTTTTTCTTTTCTTAAAGTGCACATACATATATGAATCTCATAAAAACCTTCCACCTATACAGTCAACATAATTAACACACTGTGCCCGGTATTGCAGATGCCAGCCATGGTCAAACCTTCCCTATTATGTAAGTAATTTCAAAGCTGCTATTGCAGAAAGATACTTGATATCAGAAGTCATTTGACCGACACATTCACTTTCCTCAGAAACTGTGCAGAAATGTTTTGTGACATTAGTAATGACATTTCATTAGTTTTACACTTTTGTTCACCATAGAAAAAAATGACAAATTCTAATTAATAAAGATGACCACACAAGTTATTTTAATATTGGGGTTTGAAATTATGCCTGATTAAGCTGAAGTTTACTGATCCCTATAGCCTTTGAACATCATATATGCCTGGGTGAAGATACATATAATTCAGAAGTGAAGCCTAAGTTGTTTATCTCTGTTATTTCAAAGTTCCAATAAAAACCTTGCTTCCATCCTGAAAAGAGGCCACAGTACTCTGTGTCCCTGTTATGTATTTGAACAGCTCAGCAGATGATCTGTACAGACCTCCAGACCACAAATCTGGCATAGTGTGTCACTATGACACTTGTAATATCTTTATATGATGCAATATTTTGCAGTGACCCCCACTACATTCCTCAGATGGCTAATTTGAGAAAAATTTTAATTTCTATCATTAGCTAAATTTTGCATCGTGAAAATGAGGTTTATGAACAACGAAAGCTGTAGAAAAGATTATATGGACACTTGCAAATTCAGCTTTTTTATCCATTTCTTTCTATCTGAAGATAAGTTTGGTTTTATTGTTTTTAACACTTTTTTGGACGTAACTTTTTTGAGTATGTCTTCCAATGCAGGTGTTACACAGGAGAAGCTGAAGGGACCCAAACCCCATCCAATCTTGGGTTAACCCCATGCAATCCACCTACTTGTGTTGACATTGTTTTAAATTTATACTCTACTGAAATTTAATCTAAATAGATGATTTTGTCAAAAGGTTCATTTTGACTAACAACGAGAAAATAATTTTAAACACAAAAAAATTCCCATATTTTTATTTCAGTATTGTTGTGAACCATATTTAAGAAGGAACTGGGGTCACTATTTAATTTTTTTTTGTTGATGTTTTAATGTTAGTATCTAAGTGGTTATTATAAGCACCTCATCCTCAGTTGTTAAGAATTCTGGAGTATTTCCTTTTGAAAAAGGGTAAAAGGTAAATAATGTCTAGGAGAAAATGAAAGGTAACTGTTTTTTCAGTGTTTCAAGTGATTAGAACAGCATAAACTAGGCCTTAGCCTGCGTGATACTGTGTAAAGCTGAGATGTGAAATAAAAGAAAATTGGCATATAAAACTCATCAAGAAGGAATTCCGATGGGAAGGTCAGCCAGCTTTGTTAGAGTCAGTGGTGGAAGCAGAAAAGAAACAGAGACTGGTACAAAAACGCTGACAGGGATTTTTCAGAGGTTAATAATAGCAGGAAGTTATCTGACTCTTAAATGCATTGGAGAAAAATAGTGTTACTAAGCACGCTGATTATTGTTTCAAAGCCTAGGAGTGGAGGATTTTTTTTTTCAAATCACCTAGTCCAGCTATTGTTACTTGATTTTGGGGTAGGGAACATGGGTTTGCATGTTCAGACAATGTTTCTCTTACTGAGATTCTCATTTCATTATATGGAAATTTGAGTAGATGGCAACTTTTCTTTGCTTTACACTGTTTACACTGAACCACTCTTGTGATAGATACTCAGTAAGTGATGGTTATTGGTTTCAGTGACTATTATAATGTGAATTTTATCCCCTTATCCAGTTACTATGTTTTAAATCAAACAAGACAAACCTGCTCCAGTTGGGTTCTGGCTTCCTAAATAACCATTTGCTCTTTATGCAACCTGTCAGTAATGACACTGTCCCAGGCAAATGACGAATAGGTATTTTGACATGGCTCTTAAAAATGCTGTTTTCATATTTCATAGTGAGCTGAACAGAGGAACTCTACAGGAATTGGTCTGAAACAGAAATTTTCTACAAACTCATTCTATACTGAGGAGAAAGTAATATTCCTACAGCTGTACCTTTACCACATCATTTCATTAAGAACATGTTTAAAAAGATCATACCTGTGCTTCATCTTTCTCTTTTGCTCTCAGTTATGATATGTGGGTTAAATTTGCATCAATCTACACATGTACATTCCTCAGTCTTCACTAAACTTTTTTTTTCCTAGGCAAGTGAGTTGTTAAACTTTTATTCTTACTGTTTCAAAGCAGTTATTGTTTCAATTACTATTTTTCTCTCTTGCATACTTGAATGTCAGAAAGCTGCACCCACTATCACATGACCTAAATATTCACTTAGAGTGAAATATTTTCAAAGCAGTGACCTTCCACAGCAGGCTACAAAATTGATAGTAAAAGCCATTCTATTGCTGCTTCTCTTTTCCTTTGTTCCTTTCTCCTAAGGAAAGTAGATTGGAAATACAGCAATTATTCTGCCTGGTTATTGAAAGGGATTTCTGAGCAACCTTGCACAATTGAGCTGGCACATGTAAAAACTGTTTCTGACTCACTGAGCTGGCATATACTGCTAAATCAGCATTGGCAGGACTCCAGGCAGCCTGTCACCAACACTGGATATTGTAGTAAGTACCAGTTCTGAGTATTGTATCCAAATTGGTTTTATTGAATTGTTTCATTCAGTGCTGCAAGGTCTGGCTTAAGAAACTAAAGCCTTGGACTAAAAATAAAAAGACCACAGTGGAACTAAATATGTGCCAGCTGAGCTATGGTAACTGAGTATGCTATTAATAAAAAGACTTTGCTTAAATTCCTTTCAATGCCCGTATTTTCTTACTCACAGGGACTTTAAAATATTTTTAAAAAGTATCAATTAGTTTACAAATTATCTTTATGAAATAGTTCTGAAAATAAAAACATAGACCAAAAAATACAAAGAGTGATTATTAAGTGAAATACCCATGATTTTTTCAGCAATGTTTTTTTTTTTTTTTCTGGAGGGGATGCCTTAGAAACTGTGCTCTTTTATAGGTAATTAGGTAAATTTCGATTTGGTAGTCAATTAGTCATTTTCTTACTTCAGTCTTAGCAGTGCCATATTTTCTTTAATTTTCTGCAGACTAGGGTCATCTACAGAGACAGCAATCACAGTTCAGCCATTCATAGAGATTTACTAGTCTGTGATAATTCAGTTGAATCTGGGCTGTATTCTTGGTGTATAAGGAGTAACACCCATTGTGGACAAGATTAATCGTACATGAATTTAGGCACACACCAAGGACCTTCCAACATACTTGATGAAAAATAATATAGCTAAGTCTCCAGTAAGGTTCATTTATTAAGTAGTGTTAACTTCAGAGAGAGAGAGAGAACATAGTAGAGGTAAAAATATCAGGAAATAGGACATTAGAATAATGGAGCCTGAGATCATGCATCCTGGATGCCAGAAAGCCTGTATAGGTCTAAAAACCTGTGAGATCTTTGTTGGTTTTCCTGTTTGTGTAAATTGGATTAAAGACAATCTCTGTCACCTACCAAGGCTTTAATACTCTTTGACTGCATAGTAGGCATACTCACAGGCTTTTGCAAAATAAGAAAAGACGGTAAGAAATAGTCTGATCTACCCTTCTCCAAGACCCTTAGGAAATCTGGTCTTAAAACCCTCCCAGAATGGATTTAAAGATGGTCTGACAGATTCTAAACAATTTTTTTGGTTGACATCTAAAAACTGTTTGATTATAAATGCCTACATTACAAGCACTCCAGTTAGAGCAGGGTCAGTGTCAGTTTCCTAATAATATGATAGGAAATGCTAAAGTGCTTGATTGTCCCTATCTGCAGGGATAGGGACGTACATTGGAATCCAAAGTATGTAGAATTCCAAACATACTTTGGAATGGAATACATCTCGATTCACAGAATAACTAAATACACCTGGTTTGAGATATAGGTGAAGTAAACATATTAATTTACAAAATAAAAAGATAATCCAGGTATTGAGACAATAGGTACAGATATGAAAGGATTACTAAACTCTACATAGTAAGTTCTGAAAGTTTTTCTCACCCTATTTGTGTCTAGCTATAAAGCTGAATCATGCTTCATGGTTTCTAACTGAGATACAACCCTGCATCTTCAAGGTGTATTAATGGAAAGGAATTTGTCAGGGCCAAGTCATAATTATTTTTGTAGCAGATTATTTATGAGAGCTATTCATATTAAAAATCTCCTTGCTTCCCACTCTTTCTGATTTTCTTAATATTAAGTCAGTGGTGAGAAGTTTCCTTTCACCACTTCATTGCCTTCCCTTCCCAGCTTTGAAAATGCAAAGAACTTCCGGGCATTATAACCTGCTGAAATACTCAGAGTTGCTCAGAGGTGAATCGCTACCAAAATGAAATTGAAAATATTTTTTCCTACCTCCTAAAGCTTAGTCATTATTACCTTCATATTTATAAACTGTACTTTACATTTCATGTAAATGTATAAATTGACAATTAAACTACTTCAGCTGGGATTAATGCTTACTTTTAAATAAGATTGTGTCACTTTTTTTGTTTTTATTTAAGACTGGGTGCTTACAACTGACTTTGGATGATATTGAGCTTGGGATGAACTTAGCCATGAAACCTGTCTTTAAGGTTCATGTAACTACTGGTGATTCTACAATCTGCTGAATGTATTTACAGCCATATGTTATTATAATTTATAATTACATGGTAGTTTGTAAGGTCTGGTTTAACTCTTCTTTCTGAATAGCAATTTCAGACTATTCTTTCTCATCATATCCAGCATATGCCATGTTAATAACAGATTCCTTTCCTCACTGCCTTTTCTCAGCTTTTTTACCTACTTTCTTTCAACCTGTAATTGTATGTCATGTTTTCCAGATTTCTGTCCATTTTACTTCCTCTTTTCTGGACTCTGTACATAACTTTATTTGTCTATCATTTTCCAAGATTGGGTGGAGTTCTCTGGCTGATATTGAGCAGACGAAAAGTATAATTCCACATGACTTGAGCTTCGTCGCACCACGGCCGCCCGGTGGCCTGGCAGGAGGCAAGGCGGTGTCCCGGTCGGCGACCAAAGGGACACAGTCCTCGTGGCTGGTCGGAGCGCTCTACTCAGAGGCACACAAAGGAGCAGGCTGCAGCTTGGATGTTGCCTAGCAACGGGATGGCGGCGAAGGAGGTAGAGGGACCTCTCTGGTGCCCACAAATCCAGCTTTATTGATAACAAAAAGTAACAAGGAGCTTCAAAGCTGAAGGGGAAGCGCCAGAAATGGCGGGTGGGGAACGCAGACAAACCTTTTTATGGTGCTCTAAAAGAGGGAGGAACTAAGGGAAACAGTCCAATAGGGAGATGATGGGAATGACAGGTGCCAATAGGGAAAGGAACAGGGGAGAACTTTCTGGAACTGATACATAGGCAATTAAACTAATAAATATACATAAACAGATGAACCAATAAGGACTAAAGAACAAGAGAAGGGTCTAGAAAGAGGGGAGGAGATGTGCCAGTGGCAATCACCCAGAAGAGGATGGCCTTAGGTCTGATGGTCATCCTATGAGCTGGCCTCAGACCTGCCCTCGGGATCGAAGTCAGGAGCAGGAAAATTGATCCATTTAATGACATCCAGCCCCAAGGTGGGCTGGGCCACCGCAACACTTGAGCACCAAGGTATTAGACTGCTGTAGATCGTGTTCTCCCTCTCTTGGTACTGCCCATACCCTGTCTGTGTAGCTGATCATTGCTGCTAATATGTAATACTTTGAAATTTGTTCCTTTAGAGCAGTAGCCTCCTTCCAGTATCACTTTTTCAGTTTATGAAGAACCTTTTGAATGCAATTTTGGTTTCCATTATATTTGCACCTTATCCTAAGCTGTGTCATCTTTAAATGTGATGTCTCTTTTCTATTTCATGAAGCAAATCAATGACAAAATATGGAACAAAACACTAGACAGATCCTTGTGG
This sequence comes from Struthidea cinerea, assembly GCA_013397865.1. NCBI lineage: Eukaryota > Metazoa > Chordata > Aves > Passeriformes > Corcoracidae > Struthidea > Struthidea cinerea. The sequence continues at coordinate 1,056,112 of VZTI01000912.1, forward strand.
GTCCTGTACTGGTGTATCATTCTAGTTAAATAATGTGGAAGGATTTGCAGTTCATTTGTTATTAGCTGTACCACTGTACACTAATTTGCTATGAGGATGTTATGGTGGATAGTGCTGAAAGCCCTATGAGAGCAATATAAATTAACTCTCTTATATTTGCATACAAACAAGTTTACACATTTTTACTATGCATAAGCACGGATATATTCAAACAATGTATTTTAACACACAGAAGTTACAGAATGTAAATGAATGCAACTATTTCAGATGAATGAGCATTACTTTAATCAAAAAATACAGTTAAATTCATGTACGTCTCTTGATACTAGAAAGGCTTCTCAGAAAACAAGAGGAGTATATGAAAATCTACATTGAAATCAACTTTAGTGCCTTGGCAGTCCATACATAACCAAATAGGCCTCAAGGTTTCTGAAAGAAAAATGCCAAGTTTTTCCAACTCTCCAGCTGTAGTCAGCTGGTTTTCTCTATGGCATCGCTACTTTTTTGCACCTTCAGCTCATGAAGATATGAATGCTGAAATCCCTTGAGTCTTGTGCTCTTCTAGAACTGACTGACCCAAAGGTACTCAGTTAGGAGGGCAGCAGAATTTCAATCCCAGATGTAAGGAACCAGCTTGGGTTATCACTTTAACAAAAATGGTTTCTGTCCTTAATGGCTGTGTGATGTATTGTGTAGGGTCATTCATTCTAAGAGATTTGCTAAAAAGTTCTATAATCATCAAAACTGAAATACTTGAATTGCTTTGAGCAGATAGCTAGAGGACATCTTCCTATGTCTGTGAAAGAACACTGATGATGATCATATATAGCAGACTGAATACTTTTGTAAGCCACTCTGTCAGGGATTATTCAGTGATTTTGCTTTGGAAATCTTTGTAATTCCTATGACCTATACAGTTGAAAAAAACACCAACCCACAGTTAGAGTTTTCCAAAAGCAGAACAAAGAGAAGAAATAACATACTTTTCACAAGGGACTTGGTATTATCTGAAACCCTATAATAAAAATCTCATTCTGTTTCTTTAATTAGTTGATTGATTTCAATAGGCATGCTTGCAATTCAATCAATTTAAAAACAGCTGTAAAAATAGATTTCATTCATTGAAGAATATGTTACTCATGGATCAAGAGCAAAGTTAGTAAACATAAAAGAGAATGTGATGAATTACGAATATTCTGATAGTACCATGCAATTTACCCCAAGACTGTGATTTGTCAGTGGTATTTGGGGTAACTGTTCCTTTGGAAACCACCAGCATAGCTGAGGAATAATATATACTAAAAATCTTGCTTTATCTAGCAGCAGAGAGAGGTTTCTTTGCAAAAAGATCTTGTGAAACACGATAATAACTGGTTAACACTCATCTGTAAGTTATAAAAGGGTGTTTACATAAATAAAATATCATATTAATTTCAGACATACAGAATGTTATAGTTGAGATCAGCTATGGTAGCCTTGCTAGTACTTTGATCTATGTGTGCATTCTTGGGAACAAAGGATGTTTTTGTTGGAACTAGGTCTCAGAAAATGAGACACAAGTGAATGGCGACAGCAGTCATTCATGGTGCTGTATTAAGGATGTTGTTTCTGGTGACAATAAATTACATTTCTCTACTTTAAAGCACGGTGATTATGAAAGGGTTGAGAGTGGGGGAGGCCCAATATGAAACACCCAAAGAGTGACGCTGAAGTGTTTTGCAGCACATTTCCACTTTCAATATCAAAATATTAGTGTTTATCTCTGTGTTATAATGAACACAGAAAAAGGAATATCGAAACCAGAAAAAAATTTCCAAGCAGGAAAATTCAGCAAATTTCTTGATTTCGCGTTTCCAAAGGCAGAGAGATCAGAAACAGACAGGATGCAATGTATTGGCGGGAAAATCAAGCTTCTGTTTGACCATTCTTCAGCAGAATATTCGGAGCTTTATGTAGTAAAACGGAATCACACATATACTATGAACTAGAAATTCTCAATGCTTTTAGTCCACTTCCTTCCTCTATAAACTGGCAGATTCAGGGGAAGTCATGAAGGGCTCCACAGTAAGCATCCCTGAAATAATCTAACTAGAGGAAAACAACTTTTTGTTAACTTTCTATATACTGACTTATGTTCATTAACAGGAAATTTTATATGACTCTCAAATCTGAAATTCATCAGGCATCAGTAGTATCTCATATCAATGTGTTGCCTAGGTTGAATATCTATGGCATATATTCTTTTCCTTCAGCTTGTTCTGTGTATTTTACTCTTTCCTTCTTTACTCTAGTGAAACTGCTGGTCTTTTACATTACTCAAATTTGCCAAGCCATTTACATCTCTTCAGTCATGTGTTTTGAAACCCTTTTTTATTATTGCTGTAATCTTTTTTGAGATAAAATTGTCAGGACTGAAATCAATTGAACAGGAAAGCATAATACTAATTTATATAAATTCAGAATTATTTATTTCTTATTCTTTGTTTACAACAAACCTTTTATTTTCATAGTTGACTTACATACAATGAATCCTTGCCTCCCCCAACATATAGTTTCATTTTAATGGCAGTACTAGAGACATTATTTGATACAGCATCTCTAAATGCTTCTAGTTTTCAGGTCATGTAATTTTAACATCCTGTGCCAAATACTAGTTTCACTCATGCTAGCAGACATCTAACAACATTATAATGTAATATCTGTGCTTTCTATTGATTTAATGTGATGCTATTCAAATGGTTCTCTGTGCTAGTTATTGAATGATTAATATCTCTGGAGATCTAGAAGCTTGTATGTTTTACTTTATCTCAGCACCAGTAGATGTGAACTTATTTGAGAGATTAATAGGGAATTGTGACACCCTTTAGGTCACCCTGTAAAATGTTATCTCCATTCACAGTCTAGATCTTCTCCTAAATGATAGACACTTTATGTTTTCTAAAGTAATTCCATATATTTCATGAAAGTATTTGAAATGGGTAATCTTTGTGTTCTTTCTAATGCAGATACATGTGAAAGGTACCCTTCAGGTATAGCCTTGTCCTTGATTGAGAGTTCTCTCTCACAATACTCTCTTGTATTCTTTTATTAACACTTGATTTTACCACCCAAAAAATCACTGAGAATTTAATCTGAAAAGTTCATTTGTTATCATTCTGTTACTGAAGATGACAAATGAGAGTTCTGCCTGTTATTATTAATTAAAAGTCAAAAGTGGTACAAATATAAACAACAGAAGATTAAATTGCAAGAGTAAATATTGCAGGAAGCCTCATGAGCATGATCAATTGATTTGACAGAATTGTGATAAAATTATCAGTAATGGCCCAGCATAGTTTGGACACCTCTGTCCTAAATCCCCTCTAGGTCTGGCAGGTCTATAAACTGACGGCTGAAACTCCACTGGAACCACTGAGTTAAACTGCATGATGGTCAATGAGACTTTCACTTTGCAAGCAAATTGCCAGGGACTGTTCTCTCCTGCTTCCTTAGTCTAAATATGCACTAAGAGTTTACCTCTACATGGTCAGGCAATCGTAAGAAAACTCCTGCTTCTATTTGTGATAATAGGTAACAGTTTTAGGAACCATTTATTGCAATTGATATTAGGATTTAGGAACCAAGTATTGCAAGATATGAAAGGAGTTGTCCTTATATATGCTACAGAGTAAGTTACTGTTGCTACACAAAGCCATACTGAAGGTCCAGCAACTTCTTGTCTGAGCTGTTCTGAGAATGATATGTTTTGAAGATGCTTTGTCTGCTGAATCCTTTCTAATATAGCCAACTTGTAGGATATATTGTATTATGCTCCTCTGCAGGCTCAAATGAGCACAGAGAAATGATGGCTGTTGGGGGATGTTTTTTCCAGACCCATCACAGAAGCCATCATCCACTCAAAGGTCCCTCTCCAGGTGACCAGAGGAGCACAGGGGCACAAAACCAGTTGCGAAATGCAAATTAGGGACAGAAAGGAAGAAGAATCCTGTCAAACCTTGTCGCTGTAAGCGGCACAAATGGTGAAGAACGACACACGTTCAGGAGCAATAATAACCCATTTATTTAATTATAAATCAGTTTATGTAGCTTGGGTCACCAGCATGGCATAAGGTCATTAGTCACCGACCATCTGCCTCCTGTACCGGTTGGCTAAAACTTTTCAGAATATTTTCCTAGACAATATCATAACAGTACTACACAACAAAACCTGTTCTGGGACAGACTGAGCCTCATTTTCCAGGTGTGAAACCCGTCAAGATGAGTCAATGCTGGAGCACCTCATATTTTCTGCCTAAAGGTAGGGTACATATGAGATGAAGGAGAAGAACATTTCAGGATTGCACATGATTTATTATGGGATGTTTAGGGGAGGAACTAATGGCAGGAAAAGGGGAGAATTTAGGTGATTTGAGGAAGTGTGGGAAAAAAGGATGAATAAGGGGATAAAAAGGGCCTGTAACATAAATAGTTGCTTGTGGGTATGCTTGTGTGGCCACGCCTTGTACCTGAAAAATGGAGTCTGTCCTATCTTCTTATTAAATTCCTTCCTTACTCTTTCTTGGGTGAGGGACTCTCAATTCTGTGTGCAGGTGTGTGTATGGGTCTCTGGGTGCACCAATGGGAGCCAGACCATGGGTTTGAGGGTCTGTATGTTTGTGGTGCCAGTATGTCAGTAACTGGAGGACGTGGACCCACCAGCTGAGCACGTGATCAGCAGCAAAGATCACCCCAGACCCTGCAAGGGGCTGAACTGGCCAGAGAGCCGTGTGTGTGTATGTGTGCCTGTTTGTCTGCCTCAGGAGGAGACCACAGGAGGAGCTGACTGTTGGAGGGAGCAGGGGACATCCAACCTGATCCAGAGAACAGCCAGAAAGACTGTGGGGTCTGCTGGTCTCCAGAGGTGAGACCTGATGTTTGTGTAACTCATGGGGGGCTGTGAACAGTGTCATTACTCATGGAGACTGCTAAAGTATGCCACTGTCCCTCTTCTGACTTCCCCCTCTAATCATAGACAATGAACATTTCACTTAAAAGGTCACTTTATGTCTTTCTAGTACAAAAGCTGACGAAATAAAGTATTCTGTATTAATACAATTTCAAGTCCCAGGCTAACGAAGAAAGAAACATTACCAGGTATGTGCACAAGCATGCCTCTGTCTTGCAAATGGAAACCAGATGCAATTCTGCTAAAAATAAACATATAATAAATAACAGACACGTTATCAATTATATCCTCTATAGAATCTACAGTTGGCTCACAATTCAGAGAATGATTTTTTTCTTTACAACTGTTTCTGCAGAGTTAAAGTAGACTGAAGATACAGTGTACTGTTAGTAAAATGGCTATTGCTTTGACAGACACTGAAGACCTTCACATGTGAGGGTGATGATGGAAAAGCTAAACCTGTAGCCAATTACAAGATCACCTTTACATTCAAGGCTGTCTGCAAACAAATGGCTTTCCCTTTATGCACTCTTTGCATTCAGTCACTGTTAGAGAGAGGGTAATGAAAGTGACTTAATAAAACTTCAAAAACTATTTATTAATTTCCAATATTTTTGTGGGTCATTTTCAAAGTGTTTGATATAGACAGTCTGAGATTTCATTCAATTTTTGAAATTAGAGACTTGCCTAGCAACAACAAAGTGTCAGTGCTTTCTTGGCAATGCTGATATCACAGCATTAATGTTGTTTTAAGACTCTGCCTGTGAGTATAGCATATAGTTTATACTTAGCAAGAAAATCCTACAGGGATTCCATAAATCTGCAAAATGGTCAGACTTTCATGCTCTTAACAGTCCCCTGCACAGCAGCATTTCTGTGTATGACTCAGGAATAAAAAATGCTAGGTCAGCTTCACATTAACAATCCAGACATTTACTTTAAATATGGGGTTTTTTCTTTATTATGAATGAAGTTTTAATTTTTGATTCTGCCTATTGATCTATCCTCATTTGTTCTTTGTTATGCTAGTGACTTTTACATAATAACAAAGGAAAATCACCCTGCTTTCCTTTTAATGAAAAATTATTCATCTTAGGCACTTAGACTGAGGCAGCTTCTTGTTAAGACCTGTAGAAAGGCGAGCTTTGGTATTATTTAATGGTAAAGCATCAGTGGTTGCAACTTTAAAATCATTATGTATTTTTGTGTAAATATAATAAAGTAATAGTAGAAAAGGATTTAATCATTCCAGATGTGGAGAAAGACATAACTATGTTGCTGCATAGCTTTGCAGTCAAGTAACATCTTGTGTGTTCTTTCGTGGCCAAAGGTTCACACTATTTCCTTTCATTAAAAAATGAAATATTTTTGTTGTTAAGTGTTCAAATAGAGCATACATTGAGACTTGTTACTAATTAGATCTTTCTCAAGCTGGACCTACTTGTGCTTGGCAGAAAAGTTTCAGTAAAGCTTTTTAACAAGCAATATAGATAAGAGTGAGGACTCGCATACTGGAAGGTGTTTCCAGGTTATGTACAACCAGTATTAAAAAACCAAACAGCTGCTATCCTCTGGGTCTCTCCATACAGGCACATATGTACATGCACAGAGGCAGAGACGAGAATCTTGATGATCTTGGTTGAAAGGCATCTTGAACATTTGGGTAGCTTTTGTTATAATTATTTATCCTATGCCGCAACACCAGCCTGCTAAGCACAAAGGAATTCAGGTGCATGCATAGCAAGCATGTGTAAACAGTCTGCTGTTGCCATCCAGAAAGTGCAGAACTTGCACTATTTCTAAACAGCATGCCAGCATTCTGTTCTCTTACTGTGCTCTTGAACATATTCTGAGGCTTAAGAAAGCAACAAAAAAACTGTGCTGTCCTTAGATAAGATCTGTCTTCCTTTTTGCAGTCTTCAAGTGTTAAAATAAATTATTTTCAAAGTATTTGATTCATTAACAGATGCATATATACTTTTATTTATACTGCCTATGTCTGTTATTCCTGGTTTCAGTTAGAAAGAACATTTTGAAAAACTGCATCAGAAAAATCTATATTCTTGGATTCAATACTCCTTACTTTCAAAAAAATTTTTCCAGTTTAAATTTATTTACTGACTGACTAAGCTGCATGGAAAATGCAAACTGGGCTTTTTCAGTATGACACAAATCTCAACGTGATTTTCATGTTCCAGTATCTCATTTAGAGAGTTTTTATAGTATCTAACTGATGAATACAACTTATTTACAAAGTCCATAAATGACACAAACCAACCAGCATAAAAACTATTTACTGTATTTCTTAGAAATTTTCAGGATCTGAAAACAAGCTTGCAACTTTTAAAATTGTGTTTCATGACACTAGCTGTAGTGTCTGTATCTGAGTTTTTGTTTTAGCTTTTTATTATGATAGGTATACAAAAAATGGAAAGGCTATTCATGAAAATGCCTTTAATTTTAGGTAAAGAGGAAATTTACAAATTGCAAAAAAATAAGGGCTGCAGAGATAAATTAAGCACCATTTTTGGCAAAATGGTAGTCTTACTTTCATATAGGCAGTTTCCCCTGTCTTAAAACATTCTTAGTTATTGGATTCTAAATCATGAGAAACAAACAAAAAAATTCACACACTTAGTAGAGTGTGCTTGAGGTTTGTGCCAAAGCTTGCTTTAATTTAAAAGTCTCAGCTTATTTCTGTATACATAGAGCAAGCTGGGATATAAACACTATGAATGAGGATGTTCATTTTGCCTTACTGCAGTTCTGTGACTCTATGCTAAGTTTCTATAGAAAGAATCAAGATGCTGCTCGTGCTATGTCAGTGTTACTTGCTCTGATTTACATGTATAATGAGATATAGAGCATGCACCTTCACTGCTACTACAGTGTCTAGAAATGTTGTACTATTGGCACTCAGAGGTTTGATCTTATGTATTCAATTTCAAATTAATATATGTAAATGAGAGTAAAAACATTACATAAGAGAAGACTGGGATGTCAAAGTAATTGGAGCTTTACCTGAGTCTCATTGAAGGTACTACTTATCAACCTCTCTGTTCATGGGCCTGCAAAATTTTAATGGCATTAATGACATGAAAGAAATGTGTGTCACAAAGGAAACGCTGTGTTCCACAGAAGTTGAACACTAATCTTAAACAAAGTTATCCTCTTCAGATGGTTTCTTTATTCCAGCAACAGTCAAATTCATACTGGGCTCTGAGGGAGAAGGAGAAGCAGCTGGATGCTGTTCTGCCGGGGTGGTGAGCCAGGCCAAGGGCAGCAGGGCAATGGCCTGACAGACAAGTCCCACTGTACCTGAACAAGGAGGGCAGAGCAGGGCTGGGGACAGTCGGTCATCAAGGTGGACAGCAGGCAAGTCCAGAAGCAGTAAGGCAGGTGTAAGGTCAAGCCAGGCAGTGCTGGCCAGCGGGTCACGTTCAGATCAGTGAGCTACGTGGCTGGGCACCTGCATGAATGCAGTGCACCCTAGAAAGGGAACAAGGGCAATTGCCCAGATTTAATGCAGCTCCTGAGTGCAAGGGAATGGCCTCTGCTGAGGCTTCCCACAGCTCCTCCTCAAACAGCTCTCAGAATCCAGGCTGCACAGCTGCGCTGCTGTCAGTGAGTCCAAGCAGCCAAAACCCCATGAAGGGGGTCTGGCACCAACTTCCTCCAGTTCATCCTTTCTCATTCCCTGATTACAGCCAGGAAGTGGGAAACCACAGATCTCACAGATTTGGGCACTGCTCAGAGAGTGACTTGTTGCCCCACTGAAGTGAGCATTCACACTGTGTCGTTATTTCCCTTAGTGACCTTACATACCTATCAAATAGGATGTGACACTTTATATGGTCTGTACATGTGCATCACATAGTGTGAGAATATATTTTGAAGTCTCCTTATTATCTCTCTATGAATGTCTGGCTATTGTGCTGGTTTTGGCTGACATAGAGTTAATTTTCTTTATGGTGGCTAGTATGGGGCTGTGTTTTGGATTTGTGCTGAGCACTGTGATGATAATATAGAGATGTATTTGTTATTGCTCTGCAGGGCTTACACAGAGCCACTTTTCTGCTTTTTGTACTTCCAGGCTGGAGAGGAAGTTGGGGATGCCTGGAAGGTTGGGTGGAGACACAGCAGGGACAGGTGATCCCAACTGACCGAAGGGATATTCCAGACGATGTGACATCATGCTCAGTATTTAAGGTGAGGGGAAGAAGAATGAAGGGGGGGATGTTTGGAGTGAAGGTGTTTGTGTTCCCAAGTCACCATTACACATGAGGGGGCCCCGCTCTCCTGGAGGTGGCTGAACACCTGCCTGCTTTTGCTTGTTCTGCTTTGCCTGTGTGTGCAGCTTTTTCTTTCCCAGTTAATCAGTCTTTAACTCAACCCATGAGTTTTCCAGCTTTTACCCTTCCAATTTTCTCCCCGATCACATTGGTGGGGGAGTGAGTGAGCAGCTGCCTCAGGCTTGGTTCCTGGCGGGGTTAAAGCATGACACTATTGAACTGGCTATCTCTAGACCAAAGATTCAACATCATTTCAAGCTGAGAGATGGCATTAGCTGCATACAAATCCTGTGTTCACTTTTGTCAGTCTATTTTCCTCCTAAAGTGTACATAAATTAAAAAAAAAAATTACAAATATATGTAATACCCACCTATTTCTTTAGAGTTCTTGCCTTCTAGTGCTCAGAATTTTTTAAGAATAGAGGTGTGGTCTGTGCAACTTAAGAGCTTTTATCTTAAATATGGTGTACACATTGGTAAAATGTTATAATGAATTTGTGTATGACCTGTTCTGTAAAAATCTACTCTGTCTCTAAAATTTGAGAGGTCCTATATTAATATTTCAATAATTTTAAAGTTACTAGAGCTTGTCTCCTAATTTCTGTATGAGATACTGAAACTGGAGTAATTATGATTTTATAATATGTGCTCTTATATAAGTAATTTCACTCCTCTCTGCAGCCTATTAATCATTCTAGATTCTACAAATCGGTATAAGACTAAGTGTACTAGGGTCAAATTCACCTGAAAAAGACAGATATAAGTATCACATAAATCTTGGCAATTTGAAGTGACACCCATAGCACAGAGCATTAGCACTGGATTAGAGTTACTATATAATATAAATGTTTATGCTGTTTTGCAATGTAATGCAGACAAGAGAACACAATCAAAACTTTCACAGACATAAACAGACATCACATGCTGTAATTATATTTGTCTGCAAGATTATAATAATCATAGATGGCAGGTATTACAAGGAAGTTCTTTTTTTCTGGTTAACCCCTTCAGAATACTTTTCTTACTCCAAAGGCAATTCCCATTAATTGAATATTATATATTTACATTTATATTTATATATTTATATATTGGAATGTTGGGTTGGGGAGGCCATTGTCTATTTGTCCCCATTTCCAGCCTCCCTGCAAAAGAAAAGATGGTGAAAAGAATCACAAGGCATTTATGCAATAGCCAGTGTGTGTTGATGTCCTTGCCATATCAGACTGCTTCCATCATGCTGCTGAATATGGGGCAGAGCCTCATCCCCTGAACCCCTGCGGGAGGAATGTCTCTAGCAGAGGACATGATACAGGGAAGAGCTTGTTTCCCCTTCCAGTTTATATTGAAGATTAATCATCTCTCCAAACTTAATGTCAGAGGTTGGCTATTTTGCTTGAACAGCAAATTAGTCAGGAGACTGGTTAAAGCCTCTGTTTGTTGTGAATGAATTGTTAAAAGGCAAATCAGTCCCTTTTAAAGGCCATTTCCTGCCCTGAGTCATTCACATAGGACTCACATTGAATTCAAGGAGAATTCAACACACTCGTCCAAGGGCAGAATTCATCCCTCAGTTTAGAGGCTGTGAACTTTGTAAATCCTTAAAAGCAGCTTATATGCAGTAGAAACTGTACTCAACACAATATAATGCCTACACTCTTAAACCTTAGAGTCTGTGAATCTTACATGTTGAATTTTGATTGAAAACACAGAAAAAAGAAATTTACATTTTAAGTCGATGTATAAATACAGAACAGTGAAAGAAACTGTTTTGAAAAAGGAATTCTTAACAATAGTCATGCGTTAATACTAAAAATCTTTTGAGTGTAGTGAAATGCACTTGCATTTGTCATTGATAAGGTACTCATAAAGTTTCAACAGGAACAATGTCTATTAACAAACTTATCACGTTGAACAAGTGGTATACACAATATTATTTTATTTTGGGTGTGCAATACTGGTTACTTGTCATCCTGAAAAAGAAAGGAAAACATAAATTTTCCTAAGCATAACAGCCAGGCTTCAGTTCATATTTTTAAGACAAAAAAGACTGTTTACTCCATGCACATGAAGCATAATTATCATTGCAATTATTAATGTGGATTCATACTTTAAAAAGTGGGTAATAAATACTTTTTCAAAACAGTTTCATCACTCAGTGATTTAACACAGTGCTATTATTAAGGAACTTAAATTTTGTATATTTTCCAATTGATCTGTTGATTTTCATGTCCTTAGTTCGCACTGAGGCATAACAAGAACACAAGAACTTGCCTATAGACATGTCTGCAGACATGTTCTTTTCAACAGATTATTTTTAGGGGTTTCAGGTGAAAAGGGGTTCTGCATATCAAGAAACATGTATCAAGAAACACATGGAAAACAGCAGAAGTAGCTCTTAAGGTTAGGAAGTAGAGGTTAAGACTTCTCTTAGTCAGTCTTTCTCTTCGAACCAAGTCCAATTGTATGCCAGTATGAAAGGCCTCTTAGAGATCACTCCTGTTAAAATCCCTTTCAGAGCAAGTAACTTGCCATCTGAGCCAAGCTGTATTTCTTTCTTGCACTGCTGGCCTCCCTGGCAGTCCTTACATTGAGGGCAGGCAGCTGCTATTTGTTCCACTCATGGAAGACAAGTTAACCCTATCCTCGCCAGGCATTTACAAATTATCACAGAAAAGAAAGACTGTATCTCACCTGTTGCTCCATTGTGAGGTTCTGAGATGACCACTGAAAGCAAATATCCCATGCTTTTTTGAAAACTCAGTGTTATGTAACTCATTACCCACCTGGTAAAAATATGTGGATGATTCATATCCATACATAATTGAAATTTATCTGAGTTCCAAACATGTGATCCTGTATTTCAGAACTACTGCAAGGATGGAGATCAGCTGAGACGAAACCCTGAATTAGAAATTTTCACAAATCTAACTTAGGTTTGAGTTGTTGTTCTAGGCACTTTTTCTGCCACCTCTCACTTCTCTGTACTCTACACTCTAGTGGCCGAATGTCAGCCCTTTTTCTGCCTGTGTTTTGTACAGAAGTAAAGTGGTGGTTCTGGTTTTCTCCTACAGTTAGGGTACAGAAAATGATAAGAAACACACTGCTAGGAAATATAATAGAATTTTCATTCTATTCCATTTCTATTCCAGCTCTATCATTTCTGCTCATGGAATTGCACTTATTACCACTGCTGTAATGAATATTTTATTAATACCTACTAATACCGTTCCTCCCTGGGCTCTGTGGGGTCCCGCATGCTCCCACAGAAGCCTGGGCAGGTTCAGTATTACAGTCAGTAGCAAAGAGTCAGGAGGGGTATCTGCTTGCATTTCGGCAGGAGAGTTTATTGCATCTTCACTGTCAGGGTTCGCAGGGGCAAATACGAGGACAATGGCTAGCTTTGCCTTTTGCCCAGGGTCAGGGAAAAGGCGGAATCAAGGAGTGGAGATCAATGGGAGAGCCCCGGGGGAGTGGCGAGGGGCCAAGGCCAGCAGCCAACCAGGGAATTCAAGCTGGGACAGATCAACTTAACAGAACCATGCACCTCAGGAAAAGCCTTTTGGTTGCCATTACATAAAGGTATGTTCACTGGCTGCCACACCTACAACTTGCAGATCTTGCAGGCACTAGCATTTGCCAAACTTCTATTTCATCCATGCTTATTTGCATAATCATAGTATTTTACAGCATATGCACTACTTAACTGTATTTTAATGGACATATTAACTGTTCAGAAGAGTTTCTCATAACTATACCTGAACATAAGATAATATTGAAAACTGATAAATATAAGAATATTTCAAAATAGCAAAGAAAATTTCACCTCTTTCAGTTACAAAACAAGATATCAGCTGCTTAAATTAATATTTGTCCTTCTGCTTCATTTTCTCTTATATTATGACAGTTTGTGATAAGTAAATACAAGTATTTTCTGTCAAATTTAGAGCTTTGATCCTTAAAGATGTAAAGTTCTGTCAGGTACAAAGATTATAAAAACAGAGTGTAGTTTTTTGCCCTTGAAAAACGTGCCTACCAAGAAGGAATACCTATACAGGAGAAATTGGAACAGACAATAAAAAAGTGAAGTGGCCCTCAAAAATATTTAGCAAACTGCAGCTGTAAGTGAAGTGTGTCGCACATTCAGCAAGTCAGTCAGAACTTTTATAATTCAGCCTTATTTCACTGCAAAAGAGACTGATAAGAATGAATAGACTTTGAGAAAACTAACAAGAATCTTATGAAGTTCAACAAGGACAAATGTATGGTCTTGTACCTGGGGAAACATAATCCAGGAATGCAGCACAGATTGGGATCTACTGGTCTGGGAAGCAGTTCAGTGGAAAATATTCAGTGTTCTGGTAGACAACAAGTGAGCTGCTGTGTGAAAGAAAGCCAACAGGATGCTGAGTTGAATCAACAAGGACACCATCATCAGAGATAAAGAAGAAATTATCGCCTTCTGTTTGGTGATTTTCAGGCCACACTTGGAATACTGTGTTCAGTTTTGGTCCCTGCTATACAAAAAAGATGTGGACTGGCTGGAGATGGTCAGGAGAAGGGCCACAAAGTTGGGGAGCCTGTCATATGAGGAAAGGCTGAGAGAAGTGGGGTTGTTCAGCCTTGAGAAAAGGCACAGGGAAGACCTTATCACCATGTTCCAGTATGTAAGAGGTGGTAAAAAGAAGACAGAGACTCCTTTTTTTACAAGGAGTCATATGGAAAAGTCAAGGCAAGTCACTCCTAGGGAGATTTCAATTTGACACGAGTAAAATTTTTCACTATGAGAAAAATCGGCCATTGGAATAATCTCCCCAGGGAAGTGATGGATTCCCTAGCATTGGACATTTTTAAAATTTGGCTGGACAAGATGCTGGGCCATCTTGTCTACACTGCAGTTTTGTCAAGAAAGGCTAGACAAGACGATCCTTGATGCTCCTTCCATTCTATGATTCTATTATTGTGTATGGAAAAGCTGCATAATATTTCTTTCTTGGTAATTCCAACGGCTACTACTGAAATACTCTTTCAACTGAAGCCTGGATGGAGACTGTGAAAGAAGCAACTTGATTTCTGAACAGCAAATTATGAGTTTTCTTCGAAAAATATAAAGGCCTCAACACTGAAAATTCTGTTTGGTATACAACACTTTGCAACTGATTTCTGAAAATGGAAGTAGCATGTTTGGTTTATTTTTCAAGGTATTAAAGGAGACATTCTCACTACACTCAGTAATATATTTCCTTGTTCATCATATTTTTGGCTTTAATCCTAACTTGCATCTGTTTAGGCTAGATCATGGGTTTAGCCTTCCAAGTCCTGAAAAATGCAACATGACATGAATAGGAGAGCTCCAAATTGAATATAACATCAACATTTATCATAATCACATGGAATTTGATGAAAGCGTATTGAAATTATTACATACATTATTTCATTGCTAATGAAAAAATATATTTCTGTTCTTGCTTGTAGCAAAAAAAGAGGAATGAATACAAGTGCAATGGAAGGCAGTATGAGCTCCACCTAAATTAATGAAAAAATAGAACACGCTATTATTGTGTTTGTCTTGGATGTTGCTACATGACTGCTGATTAAGTTACACTGCTCAAAACAAGGCAAAACATCAAAACATGTAAATGCTTGAATATATCCAATGACATTTAATAAGGCTTTCAAGGATGCAGCTAATTTTAGCACAGTACACAAAGCCAAGAAGACTGGAGTAGCAAAACAAGACTTGGCTAGACAACACTTGAGAGTTTCAAGGGTATCTTGAAATAATGCCCTATCTAAATTTTCAAGTGTGTTTTGATATCCCTCCTATCTTCTTATTCAGGTATTAGTCTTTCATGAAAAAAGGTTTTTATTCTGTCCTTGAGAATACAGGACATTCTAAGAATCCCTCTGTAGCAGGCCCCAACGGGGACATACAAAATTAAAGTCTTTTATCTCTCACTGCTGATGCATTTAGGGAGAAAGAATGTCTATGGGGCAAAATATGAAGATGTGGTAGTAGAATAGATGGACGGGTCAAGAAATGGGGGAATGATCATTGAAAAGGTCCAGAGCCATCCTCTGTCTTCTGCTTATATAAGAACAGTATTAACAAATTCCTATTACAAAGTAATGCAGAATCTTAGGCAGTAAAGGGCACATGTAGCCAGTATTGTGATATCTGGCTTTGTGCTGAAAGGGCATTCTCTGAAGTAGCTGGTCAGTAGAAATCTGTTGACCGTGGCTGCTCTTTCTCCACTGACAAAGGATGCATGGCTTGTTAGCTGAACTTCAAATGTAACCCAACTAAATCTCAACCCTACTAAAACATTACTTCTTTTATTAGAACTGGTGGCCCCACTTTTGAGGTCTCTGTATGAGATTCCCTTCTACCAACAATCATTACGTGAACAGCTGTTTACTCTACTGTGGCCTGAGATGAGTGCTTGTCCTTCACATTCTGTCCTGACTGAAGTGTCAGTTCTAGAAAGATCTAGAAAGATGTTTTGTGCAAAACCCTAAATGGCGATGCAGTTAAAATACATTGGAATGTTGTCCACCCTATCATCTTCCTAGCAAGGAAAACAAATTCCCACTTAGAAAAAATGTACAAATTAAATTGCAATATTGAAGCATAACATTGCAAACAGAAAATACATTAAAATAAAAGAATAAATAGAGAATTTAAAATTCACAGAAACAGAAATATGGCGAAGAAAGAGAAATGATAGTTTGTGTGGGTGGCTCTGAGAAGAAGCAGGGAAAATTTAAATCCATGGATGCTCTGATTGCAAGAACAGCAAGTCCAAACACACAAAGCAAAATCTCCATAAACTGACAATTTCCCAACAAGCTTGTGATGAAAGCAGGATGTAACCTTAGGAGTCATTCTTGAAATTGAGATAGTCAACATGGAAAAATGTAGTTGATACATAAAAGTTAATGGTTTTTGTAGCTTGTTTTAGTACACTAGACTTACAAAACACAACAATGGTTTTACAGCCACATTTTCAAACTTAATTCCCTGAAGCATTAGGAAAGATGTTTGTTTTCTCTTTGTGAAGAACAGAGATTGTTTTTTTGCTGCCGGATCCTAGCCTTCCTTCTCATCCATCCACCAATGCCTTTTAAGAAGTACAAATGCCGAAGTCAGAGCTGACACTCAAGATTTGCCCCCAAATGATGAAGATAGCACTGCAACTGAACTTTACAGCTATAGCATTTTTGAGACAATCACTGTGTTTTAATTTATCTTTGCTAAAGAATGAAGACAATAGCATGGGAGATGGGACAAATCCACTTCATAGTTTAACGAGAAAATGCATTTATATATAACCTGATGTTATAAATGCTAAAATGCATCCACATATGTATTATTGAAGTATGTCCAGGAGAAGCTGGTCAAATACTTCAAAAGACTCTTATAAGCATTTGCTCAATTTTTGAACAGCTATTCAAATTAACTGTGCTTATGCGCCTCATTATGTGCTGTTTATGAGTACTCGCGTTCCTATCAACAGTCTGGAAGTTCTATTCTTGAGAAGAAAATAAAGAAAAGAATGGTGAATAGCCATAGTAGCTTAATTTACTTTCTTCTAAGTTATTTCTGTTAAAAATGTAGACATTCAATAATTGTCTAGAAACAAGCTATTTTTACAGTATTTTTGCCACACACCCCAAAGTATAAACAATTAATTAGCAGCCTTAGCCTGAACTTTGCTAGTATAAATTGTTGTTCAAGACTTTTTAATGGCAAATAAATTTGAATACCTCAATATCCAATCTTTAGGACTGTCTAGGCTGTGCTCAGTTGAGCAACAAGAAAAAAATAGCAAGAGTGACTAAGCCACTATTGTGTTAACAAAGCCCTTGGGTTAATAGAGACTATTTTGACCTTATGGCACAAATTAACACTGCCTCAGGGTTCCTTTAATTTAGGCCACCCTGCAATAGCCTCTGGCAGTCAAGGATTATTGGATGAGAGCAAACCAGTTTGCTGTGAACAGAGATTCAGGAGACCTTAATTCAATTCTTGACGACGCCACAGAGTCTTTGGGTGATATTAGGAAGTATTAAGCTTTCTGTGCCTCCAGCAGCTCTAGGATGAAGCAGCAGTAGCATTTACATACTTTATAAACATGCTATTTAATTAATTTAGCACATTTTTGGAAACTTTGAGCCTAAACCCCTAGGAGTTCGCTCAGAGATTTGTCAGTCTTCAGTTGTCTGTGGCAGTAGAGTCCCTAACTCACAGCTGACTGCTTGCGTTTCAATACATGAAGGTTTTTTTGTTTCTACATGTCTTTTTAGCATGCAAAATATAAGAAGACATCCACAACCACCCATAAAACCCAGGTTTGTTAAAAATCCCTTGAGTATATGCTTCCTTGACATAATACATATAACTGAATAATAGTCATAAAAAATATTCTGTGAATGGATTTGCACATATGCATGGATTATTTTTGTGGAATGAGACATCCCGAAGTCCAGCTTTTCTGATGTGTTGTAGACAATACACTGTTCAGGGAAAACTTCTGTATTAAAGAACTTTGATACAATGGGTAGTGTGCAAATTCTGAAAAACAGAAGTGTATACTTTGAACAGTTTTGTCATTCAGATGTTTATTTGATTACAAAACTGTCAGTTTTAGCATACTGAATTTTGCATTACTCTGTAGTGAAATAATTGCATTACTTCTAGTAATAAAAAAATTACAAAGTTTCAAATTTCATCGTTTTTCATTGAATTTTAAAGCAAATCCTCACTGATATCTCATCACACCTTGTATGCATGAATTCCATAAACATGGAATGAAAATTTAGCTAACTGATCTTTTTTCTACAGATCGAGGTTATCCTTACTTAATTAGCACATACCCAATTAAATATTCTGAAGGTAATATAAATTAGTAATTTTCTTATTACCTATGTTGTCTGAATAAAGTACCACATCATAAGATGGACAAAAAGTAGTATCTGAGTTCTGAATAAACTACAGAGCATACATTATGTACCTAATGCAAAGGAAACAGAAGAGGTGGTGTTCTCAGGTATATAAAATATTTATGGGCTGACTGTAACATTGGCAAGAGTGACAGGTTGCACTCAAAATGCTTTAGACTTCTTTTGATTATTTAGTTGACATATGTTCAAAATTCTGTGCAGTGGTATCTAGAGTGGAAATATTCATTTTAACATAATGTTGGAAATCCTGTTGCCTTTTTATCTTGGAGAGAAATATATAAATATTTTTCTGGGGCTATTTCCACACAGTGTCTTTCTCATGGTAACGGAGAATGGACACCAAAGGAAAATCTTTCTGTGTTTAAGTTTTGAAATACTATTTTTGGAGTCTGATTTGCAGATTTTGAGCCTGTTATCAGTTTATGAATACTTACACAAATAATTATGCAAAAAAATGACCTTGTCTATCCTCCAAAGTCATGCTTGCTTGATTCCACCAAAAATAGTCTAATCTCCAGTATAAATAGGAAGGGTGTATGTGCTCATACCTGCATGCACATGAAAGTTGCTTTCAGATTTATGCTTCAAATTTCTTCCCTGCAACAACAGAAATCACAGATGTTGCTTTGTAGCAACATCTTCTTCAGTTCTTTCTTCAGTTACTTATACTTATACTCAGCAATAGTATTTATGAACTCTTGCAGGTTTACACTGGAATGGCATATATTTTATGAACATAACTTAAAACAAACCTCAAACTGTCATATATACCTAGGCAGAGCAACATAATAAATGAAAAAGAATGATAATGCAGCTACATGAATAATGTTTAATAAGCAGCCATATATGCACTATATGGAGAATAATAACTTTTTTATTATTTATACATTGTCGTAAGTGTACATAGGCCTCAAAGTCAAGGCTTGTAGAATAATTAATGAACCAAACAATAAATATTTTCAAAATGTTCAGAAGACCTAAGCTAACTCAAGTCCCAGCTGAGGAGGAAGGCAAGATCAGAGCAACTGGGGAGCTATGAGAAATTAAACATGCTATGGATGGGGCAGATACAGCCCAAGTGCACAGCTGTTCCATGTGCTCACAAAAAGCTAATGCATTAAATAGTTAATCTTTCATTAGGAGTGTGTAATCAGTTGGCATGATTTGCTCAACACACAAGAAAACTGGTGACTGTTCCCTTGAGACTGTAATTCCAAGCTTCAGCACTATCCGTCTTTGAGGCAACCTCACCTCTTGGTTTTAGATACAAAATATGGCAACTACAATTTTGTTCTTTCTGAAAAGTATAAAGTGAAAGAAGGAGAAAAAAGACAAAAAAAAAAGGATAATATCAAGACAAACTATTCACCTTTGCTGGGACTGAGTGAGGATCAATACTGAGTTTGAAAAGACTTTGCAGATTAATCTGTACATTAATACACTCCATCAGCAGCACCTGCTCTTTCAAAGGAGCAACAAAAGGTTAAGGGAAAAAGATCAAGCAAGAATACTCTTCAGCTGTGATTCCTCCTTTGGAAAGATGCCTTTATTTGCTCACTAAAGGAGCTGAGCCCAGCTCCTGGTGTTGATGTTGATGGTATAAGGAGGAACAAGGAGGAGTGAGATGGGGGATGGGACTCCAGGAAGTCTCTTCCACTAGTTACAGCCACTGGGGTTTAATGCGATCTATAAACTCATCTGTCTGTTTACATACCAGCAAATGATACGTCTCTCTGATCCACTTACATTTTCAAGCCTAATGTATACACAGGGCACTGACGTTGTGTATACAAGACACAGAGATAGCTGGGGGCTGTGTGCTATCCCTGCTTTCACAGCACACTGTCACTCTTATAAATAAAGCATTCGCTCGGGAAAAGAGTCTGAGAGCTGGAGAGCCACATTGCGTGCAAATCCAGCTCACTGCCTGAGCTTCCTCGAGGTTGAAGCTAATCCTAACTGACATGTTACAGTAAAAGTACTTTATAAAATCAATATTAAATTCACAGCCTTTGACATCCTGGGACATCAAAGATAAAGGGGAAATAAGCTGTGGAGTAAACAGTCCTGCAGCTATGCCAGTTGCTCAAGGAGAGAGGCAAAGGAAGACACAGGAGACCATAGGGTAAATTAGTACAGTGCTAGTCTTGTTTTTATACCAAGGTCTTGACATCAATGAAAACATTATAAAAACAGCACGCGAACTCTTACAAACAAGAAAAAAAATATTACGAAAGACTCACTCAGATACAAATTCATATAACCTTTTAAGGTTACAGGGATATAATGCTACCTATGCAAGCCACATTTTTAGCTTTCTCTTTCAAAAAATTATACCCAAGGGTGATAAGATAATAAAAATCTAATAATAAAACAATGTACCACTGAACTAAAGAACTGGGCTAGAATTTGACTGCACAATCCTAACATGATATGATCATTCCAGCTTTCTGTGATGTACACCTGTGTGTATTCTGCAGTCATCCAGGCTGACATACAGTCAGCCATCATAGTGTTTGTGCTATGGGTGTGAAATACAAATTGTATAGAGTCAAGAGGCGGAGAGCTTGAACGATGGTGGAGCTACTTGCCTGTTTAATCCCAAATTCTGTCTTTCATATGTAGAATGACAGTCATGATTTATACTTTAAAAGGTAACACTGGCCATGATCAAGGGTAGAAGGAGGACCATGATCACCTCAAAACTGGAAAATCTCCCTTCTTCACCTCTCGCTGTCCTCCTCAAGCCATTTGCTATTGATGAATAAAACCAGCATGAACTCTTGATGCAAGGTTGTGTAAGTCAAGATGATGAGTTGACAAGTTCTTACTGGAGAATTGCATTGTGTGAATTGAAAATATTCCTTGATATTTTGTGGTTTTTGTGTAGTCAAGTTTGTAGCTCTAATGGGTCTTGGTGGTACTTGCATCAGTCTTAAAAACAGACATCTGATATGCAAACACTTCTAGTAAGAATAGGCATTGAAAGAGTAGAAAAATTAAACCTTTTGCACAACGAAATTTGCTAAAACTGTAATTTAAAACCAACAATATTTGACTTTTTACAGGAAACCACTAAGGAATTTTTACTCATAGTAAAATGACACACTAGCTGGCTGTACCACATAATACTGCTACCAACCATTACCCTCTGGTTAGTATTTATGATGAGACAACTGTTATGGTTTGGGAAAGAAAGAAAAAACTAGTATGTTTACTAGAATTAAATATGGAAAAGAAGTCAGAATAACAACTGTTTTTATTTAGTTAATGTGTCTTCAAGAAAGAAATTTCCTTCCTGATGCTTAGGAAAATATGTAATTTCAACAGTATTCAACCCTAAAGTTAGCAAGAACTAGATACCTAAAATTATCCTGAATAGCCTGATTGCAAATATTTGAGGGCACCAGACTAAACTTAAGGGGAGAGAACTGAAGGAGTGATGTGGTGAAAGACATAGACTTGATAGTACTGATAAAGGAAGAAGCCACCTCTCCTCTCTCTAGAGAATATACACATTTTCAGACATGCAAATAAATATGTTTTTCTAGCCCTTAGAGCTGACGTCAGCATTTAGGAAATGATAATTAGGGGGTGAGGTGTCATGTGGTAGGGAAATCCTATGAGAATCAAAAAAAAAATAAAAGAAAAAAAAGAAAAAAAAAAACAACCCCAAACCCCTTCCCAACCGAAACCAACCCATAGCAAAGAAAATACCAGAAAGGTCAATTCTAGCACACGTCTGTGATGCAGAACTGATTTTACTAGGATGAATAAAATCTTTGTCAGCAAACAGGATGGAACCATTTTAATAGCCAGTACAAAGACCAAACCAACATTTAGCCTAAGGCTAGTGTCTTCATTTGGGAAATAAAAAACCCCCTCACTGCCTCTTCTAAATATACTGCTGGGTCTCAGTGACCAGCAGCTGGTAATGGCATCTATGGCTGCCCTTTTGGAGCTTTCATGTGCTTGGCTGCATGCCAGTTTTGGAGTTAGGAGAGCCAAAAGCTGGGTTAAACAATTACTTTATGCATTATTTTACCCTTGTAGAATAAAAAAGCAAATATGCTGATCAACAGAAACCAATGCTTTTCAGCTTGCTTTACTTAGGGGCATAGAAGATTCAGTCCAAAGCAATCTGATACTTCAGAAGGCACTGAGTACATCTGGCCCTGTGGAAGACCCATGATGAGATTTGAGGATGACACATAACTTGAAAAGTACTTCTCACATCAAAAGAAAACTCAAGAAAACAAAGGAATTTTTGAGAACAGAAGGGAAAGTAGGTACTTATTAAACCAATTCAAGATTCAAACAAGTAATTTGAGTTTTTGAGAAAGATTTCCTTCATGTTGCTTAAGGTAACTACTTCCAGCAAGAAAAAACATTCCTACTGTTGTATTAAGGACTTGTCTTTTTTTATATTCTATGTGATGTTTCATGTGTTATAGAAATCACAAACCCAATTATCTTCATGTACAAAAATAATATAAAATGTATTAGATATTTGATTTTCTTGAGGTGTCAGCACTGTTTATCTTACTGATTGCTATGGCTCATATAATAAATATTTTTATTATGTTCTGTATATATTTGCACACTGCACTTATAATCACATCTTAACAGCTCATAGCAATGTACTAAGCAACAAGAATAACATCCATTACAGATTATTTACATTTTCATTCCCCGAGAAGAGGAGGCATATACAGCCAGTGCCTCATTTTTGTAAGGATGATTGGATACTTTTTGATGGTGTTTTGCTGCAATATTTTTGGATGGACCTTTTTGTTGGATATATTTGCTTTCTTTTGCAAATTTCCATGGGGCTGTACACTTAGGTTAGAGATGGCAGTGTAAAAATGATAGATCTTCTATTTGGATGGAAGTTTTCTACAGCTGCTGCTTTTTTTCCCCTTTGCAATCATTCCATGACAGATCAGTTTTTTAGGATATTTTGGTGGTTTTGATGAAGATACATTGATGGTCATTCAATAGACTGCAGTGTGCCCAAGAGATTGAAGGTTAAATATTTCCCCATAGTGAAGAATAATTTGTATATGGTAAGCTAAACAACTCCAAACGTTTTACAGTCTTTCTGAGGCAGATGTAATGTTGAAGTTTGTTCTTTCAGGTCCAGGGTCTGATTTGATCAATATACAATCATACTCGCTACCTGCAATTTGAAGATTGTACAACAATGTTTGTGTGTCAAAGGAAACATTTTAAATACAAAGTACTTAGACCATCACTAGCTGGAGTTACTACATTCATGCCTGATAACAGTTTTATTTTAATTGGACAAAAGGTTGTCTAGAAAACATCTTTGACTATGCAGCAGAGAGGGGTACCATTACATGTTGAAGTAATAGAGGAGAATTATACTTCTGCTTGTTCCTTCAGGAAATAACACTTCAAATGAAATGTCTTCTGCAAAATATCCTGGAGGGTATAACAATATGCTCAACATAAAATAGATATGCAATAAATATTCAAAACATTACACAACATTACGAATTCATATAATCACAAATGCTTAATTGAATTGTTCACAAATAATTTATTATGGCCTCTCAAACTGTTTTTGTTAGACTTAGGTAAAACCCTAAGATAGCAAATCCATAAAATAAAGAATTTAGCACAAAATACTAAATGTACTTAATATTATATTTCATTATTTTTTTCTGTAATATTCTAATCTACTGGGCTCTGTCTCTTATCTTCCAAGCAAGTTTTGAATTAATATCTTAAAGTCATCCCTTGCCCAGCAGGAAATTATCAAATAAAAAATTTCTGTAGCATGCAGAAAAATTAGTATCTGCTTCTGCTTTGCATGTCTACTTCTTTGGCTATACTTGTAATGAGAGAGGAGACAAGAGAGTCAAATATAGGATTTTGTTTTATATTGCATTGTGCTGTTTTTAGCTTACCAAGCCATGGTTATTTATGGTTCATTTCCAGGTAGTCATGCGTAAGAATCCCAGCTATAAAGTCTATGAACTGCAGTGGACTATTGTACTAACATAATACTTCATATACTGATAAGAACACAGATGAAACCAAAGTGTAATTTTTCATTACTACAAACTGGGACACAGAAGTAGCACAAATTAGGTGACACATTATTATAGCAGTTATTAAAAAGTCAAAATTTGCATATCATCATTACACATTATTATTCAAAAATATGTAAGATAGTGAGGCTATACATAGGGCATCACAACCGTACCCCACTATCACTGAGTTGCAAAGAAATAATGGGGATCTGAACAGAAATTCTTTGGTGGAACTGTGTGTAGGAAGCCCATATTAATAATTATACTCTTAAATAACAACTATCTACTTCTACTGATACGAAACCTTGTTTCTTCCTGCAAGGGATGAATTAAATAGAAATGAGAAAACATTTTTCTTTTTGACTGAACTAGTCTCTATCATGTTATTTTTTTAAATAACACTTTTTCAGACAGTAAAGGAAATATTATCACTTCATCACTGATGACCGGTTAAGTCATAAGTCTCTACTGTGCAGATTGTTCATTGATGAAATATTAATGTGACCTCAAATATACTGGAAAATTTAAACTATTTGTGAATTGCTAACAGTGAATCTCATTCTAAATAACACAGTCTCTATGGTATCTGTACTTCTATAAACCAAAAATTAGCTAACAGTCAACTTTATTGGTATAGTCATAGTCAAATATGTTAAATACAACTATGTCATAGCATCTTGCCTATTTCAATCTGATATTCAATTAATAAAATAAGTAAATCAAATGTATATGCAGATGACACATTCCATGTTTAAAAAGTGTTCACAGCTTCAGATCTCAAAATCATCATTTAATCCATTTTCCTCTCCAGGATTCCTTTTTCATTCCAGGATTCCTTCTGCAGAACCAAAAAGTATGAAGTGGAGAAGTCTAGAAAGGTCCTTTCACAAGACGTGCACATATTGTAGGAGTGAATTCTTTTCACCCACGTGGGTAGCACCACCAAGAACACTTGCTGGAGCAAGCGCTGTTGAATTTGCGTGAAGGCTGTAACTTCCTTCCAAAATATTAATGCATTAGAAACAGTGCAAAGATGAAGGTTTTTTTAAACAAAAAACTCAAAAGTATTATAGAAAAATTAAGTCTAAACTATAAAGGTCAAAACTTCCTCCATGCAAGTAATACAGTTTTTTGCTTTCACTTGCTTTCATAAAAAACCCAAAAACAGAACACAGAAAGCAGAACAGTCTGTCCTCCCATAGTTATCTCAAAAGCAAAAGAGAGATGAACACTTTTAAGGAAGCAAAATCTAAGAAACCTAGGCATGGATTTCTGCTTCCAGAATTAGCAAATGCCAGTCTTGGTTTGCAATCCAGTCAGCATCAGCAGATGAAGAGAACTACTGCTTTACCTCTGCCTAGTGAAGATCGTTTCCATGCAGTTTGTTAGAAAATGATGGTCACAAAGAATACTTATTAGGCTTCATGTTTGCTTAACACCTCACCCCTCACCCCACAGGTTTTCTTAGATGTTTTGTTAAGTACTATGATGTAAACTGTTATGGAGAAAGATGCAACCCCCTCAAACTCTACAAATTTGAATCACCCAGGGTCATGTTGAAACCTGTACTGACATTTCCTTTGCTATCATTGTTATGTGTGCAAACTTCACTGGTTTTAGATGCGTTTAGAGCTGTCCGTATGATGTTCTCATACTCATCAATCCCTAACTGGACTAAAGTCTCATATGGGTATGTATACCTGCAGTCAGCTTGGTCTTTTGTACCAGATCCCCTCAGTTATGAGTGTTTTACTTCTTTTTATTTTGATTCTGCTTGAAATAGATTGTTAGACTTTTCAGCGGTAACCAAACTTAACTCATTCTGGTGTAATAAAAACGCTGAGAAAATAGTTTTAAGGATTAGAAACCCGTGTTATTTGTGGGCTACCAGGAAACATCACGTAAAACTCCTTGACTGAACTTAAGACCAGACTTCCCCAACCACACTGCCACTGTGCCAGTTTCATAAAGGAGCTTTCTCCTTTGGTTTCTTACCCACTGTCTTAAGGACAAAGGGAGATCAAACCACTTCCTCAGAAGAAGTTTCCTACATAAATATTTCAAGGTCTTTATAATTTTTCCAGAAAAAAATTCAGTACAGCTGACCTCTAGTAAAATATTTGCCTGAAAGCAATACTGAGCACCAGAGTTTGAGTTGAAGTGAATAGTCCTGAACTAAATCAGTACCAAATACTTCTGAATCCTGACAAATTGTTACATAGCAGTCTTAATCAACAGAAAAACTGAGTCTCAGAAGCTTGGGTTTTGCTTCTGTCTGCCATTTTTCTGCTCAGTGTGATTCCAAATCACTTTGCATCTCTTGTGAATTCTCCCATGTGTGGCCTACCTTGTCTGTTTAAATTGAAAGATCTTTGGGAAGAGAGCTTGCTAAATTTCAGTTTTGTGGCTAAGCCAGCAAGGCTCTGTGTTCAACTGCGATTTCTAATCTCTCCTGCCATAAAAAAATGTAAAAATGTACTGCTTGCCAGAATGAGGAAGTTGAATGTTAACCTTAGATGTATTCCTTAAAGAAGAAATCTACTGCGAAGAGCAATTACTTCAATTAAAATTCAATCTTAATATTATTATTTTTCTCACATAGACTTAAATCAGCTATTAACCGGTGAAAATATTTTGTGAAGAGTCAAGTACATTATTGCCACAGAATCACAGAATCATTTAGGTTGAAAAAGAGCTCTGAGATCACTGAGTCCAGCCTTAGACCATGTCAACTAGACCATGGCACTAAGCAATACATCCAGTCATTTCATGAGCACCTCCAGGGATGGTGGCTCCATCATCTTCCTTTGGCAGTCCATTCCAGTGTTTAACAACCCTTTCCATAATGAAATTCCTCTTGATGTCCAACCTAAATCTCCCCTGGCACAGCTTGTGGCTGTGCCTTCTTGTCCTGTTGCCAGTTGTCCGGCAAAAGAGACCAACCCTAACCTTTACTTTCAGGCAGTTGTAGAGAGTAATAAGGTCACCCCTCAGCCTCTTCTTCTCCAGGCAAAACACCCTCAGATCCCTCCGCTGCTCCTCTATGACTTACCTTCTAAATCTCCATCTTATAATTTCATTTGTAGTATTCATATCATGTCATCTTCATTTTTAATATTTCTGTTATTCTCATCTGTTTTTTCTTATGGTAACTTACACTAAACTCTTATCCTGTCAACTTTTAAAATACAGTAAATACAGAAAATCATTAGAAATAGTAAATACTAATGATTACTGCCATTTCAGGTAATTAACTGAAAAACAGTTAATTTTTATTTGGTTTAAAACCATATCAATAACATATTAATTTAGAATGTGGACATTGAGAAAGGCAGTTCTGCATAAAAAAGGGACAGAATCTTTGCTATTAGTAATATGTGATAGGATCTCTCTTCACATATGCAGGCATTGATTATTTATATAGGTGTACATGTAATTAACAACAGGTGTTATTAAACAGCTGTATCTGTAGGAAACAGACCTACAGATTTAACCCTAGCTATAGACT
Organism: Struthidea cinerea; assembly: GCA_013397865.1. NCBI lineage: Eukaryota > Metazoa > Chordata > Aves > Passeriformes > Corcoracidae > Struthidea > Struthidea cinerea. The sequence goes on from VZTI01000912.1 coordinate 1,083,877, forward strand.
GATGCAATTTTGATTTATTGCCAATAATATTTTGATATAATAGTAGTTTGTAGCCTTCAGAAACAGAAAAAAACCTGCCAAGGCACTCTAGGGTATTTTAGCACGACAGACATTCCTTTTTGAGAAGTGCTTGCAGCAATTTAATTTAGAATGTGTTGATATTATGCATAAGATCTTCTTTGCTATTGGACGAACAAATTCCATGTATTTCAGTTCACTAGGAAAGAAGGACAGTCCATTGTAGTTCCTGGCGTGCATCAGAAAGAGAACTGCCAGCAGATCAAGGGGTGTGATCCTGTCCCTCTAGTTAGCCCTCATGAGGCCTCACCTGGAGTGCTGTGTCCAGTTCTGGGCTCCTCAGGACAAAAGAGACAAGGAGCTCCTGGAGGAGGTCCAGTGGAGGGCAACAAGGATGATAAAGGGACTGGAGCATCTCTGCTATGTGGAAAGGCTGGGGAAGCTGGGCCTGTTCAGACTCCAGAAGAGACAACTGAGAGGGCACCTCATCAATATCTGCCAGTATCTGAAGGGAGGGTGTCAAGAGGGTGGAGCCAGGCTTTTCTCGGTGCTGTCAAGTGATAGGACAAAAGGCAATTGGCAGAAACTGATGCACAGGAAGTTCCACCTGAATGTGAGGAAAAGCTTTGCAGGGTGGGGGACTATGCACTGGAAAAGGTTGTCCAGAGAGGTTGTGGAGTCTCCCTCCCGGGAGATGTTCAAGAACCATCTGGACACAATCCTGTGCCATGTGCTCTAGGATGATCCTGCTTGAGCAGGGAGGTTGGACCAGATGGCACATTGTGGTTCCTTCCAGCCTTACCCACTCTGTGATTCTGCACCGAGTTTAGTGTTCAAGAACTTTCTAATCTTTACTGATCATATAATTTTTCTTTTTATTTAGTTTCTGGGTTTTTAAATTATTTTCCAGATCTCAAGTATATTATAGTTTTCTATGAATTAGTGTAGCATTCAATTCTAAGTGGCAGGCTTACCTATTGGGTAAATTCCCTGAAACTTCACATTATAATGCAATTTCTCCGTGTCTAATCACTCTGAAACTGTATTTGTCTTTGAACTAAATTTTTTTACATGAATGTAGTCTGTCTTGTGATATTTTGTTTCATTTTATTTTAAAATTTCATCCGGAACTCTAAAACTTCTTGTAAGAGAGAGACTATCTGTTATATGTAGTTGTTGTATTTTAGAGCTCCTCATCTAGGCAATGACATTTGTTGAATAATATTTTTTCTGCTACCCCTACAAAAATCTGCCCAAATGTGACACTGTTATAAAGACTCAAATAAACTTGCCTGTTGTCCGTAATGTTAGTAGAACTAAATTTCTACTCTTTTACAATTGATGTTCACTGAACTTGCAGCACGTTGGGAACATGCTGTAGAACACTTGCTGCAATTGCAATTACTAATTGCTTAATGGAGGAATGGGGTTAAGCTCTGGTACAATATAGACATTATTTTATTTGTGCTTCAGTGAATTACCTAACCACGTGGATGAGAAAGAGGTAGAGATAAAGGTCAGACAAAGTACTAAATAAGAAACCTGGGGAGCTGGTGCTAAAGAGGCTTAAAGCTGCTAAGGGAAGTGAAAGTGACTAAACAGGAAAACAGGTTAGAAACTATAAAGATGTCTAAGAATTATGCTATTCGGACAGTGAAGAAAAACTTACAAGAAAAATATACTAATGTGCAGTATACAGAGCCCAGTCGCTCAGGGCTCTGTTTTGGAACTTGTGCTCTTCCATATGTTCATTGACAACATAGACAGTGGAATCAAGTGCACCCTCAGCAGCTTTGCAGATGACACGAAGCTCAGCGGGGCAGTTATGGATGCCCCATCAAGGCCAGGCAGGATGAGGCCCTGAGCAACCTGGTCTAGTGGGTGGCATCCCTGCTCATGGCAAGGAGGTTGGAATTAGATGATCTTTAAGGTCCTTTCCAGCACAGAATATTTTATGATTCTATGACTCTGTGATATAATGCCATTATTACAGCGTATTGTAATGGCTAGAAACTGGAGAGCAAGGTCTGGAGGATATGGGGAGAAATATAAAACAAATACCATTTTCAGAGTGTGCAAGGAAATTCATTATTAGTCTGTATACTGTATGGTCTGTTGATAAGCGTGTCTTGTGTGCTGTCAGTCTTTAGAGTTGTTCAGTTACTTCAATGGCTTAAGTAGCCAACAAATTTTCAGAGAATCTAAAATAAGAGATTCATCTTGGTCCTGGGAGTCTGATTTGCTTGAATGGCAAGTATTTACATTTGCAATAGAAGAGGTTGGGCTATAAAAATATAAATTATACTATAAAGAATTCTATACAACCAATTATATATACTATAATAAATATAACAAATTATTCTACATATGACAATTGAAGATGGGTTTCTCTGATTAGGGACTTTTATTTTAAAAGATGCATTTCCCTTGTCTCTCTGCCTCTGTCAATTTCCCACCTGTAAAATGACCCCCAGGGTCAAAAGGACCAAAGGAATACAAATCAACTATTGCATGAAATAGCCAAACAGCACAATAATGAATGCCAGAAAAAAGACATTAATGAATTCTAAGTAAAATTTAAATAATGAAGAGTAAGAAAGTCATAGGGCCACACACTGAACAATGAGCAGAAAACAAAACTCTAAATAAATGCTCATTAAGAAATTATTGTCCATCCTCTGCAGGGAATGTGACAGGAGTCCTCTGAAAGCCTCTGTTTGTGATGCTTTAATTAAGCAAAATACTACCATGACATGCAAGGGGAATGATGGTCAAGAATTAGGTTTCTGCAGGCACCTTTATACCAGCCATATTGAAAGTTTTGACTGCCTGAGTTTGAATCTCCATGTATTTTTAATATTTTTTATGGTTTAATATTATAGGGTATTGAATTACAAGACAATAGATGATGGAAAATTGCCCTAAATAGCACGGTTCCATTTCACCTTAAAATACATGTTTTGATAATTGTAAACATATTCTGTTGTTTGTATATGGTTATATTAAGTAAAATTGGCAAGCATCAGTACTAAAAGGTCTTTTTTTCCCCTAAAATCTCTGTGTGTTAGATAGTTTTAGAGTGCCAAGAAGACTGTGCACTCTGTGGCTGCTTCCATCTCAATTTCCTGAACATCTATTGCAGCTCATCTTTGTGCCCTTTTTTAAGCTGTCAATGCATGTGATATCTGACCTACATTTGGGAACTTTCTATGACACGGAACCCTTCAAGACCCACAAAATAATTAAAAGCTCTAATTCTAATATAATCACAAGTCTCAAAAAAATGCCAGTAAAATGATTCCTCTCTGTTCTTCTTGCTTTGAAACAGAGCTGCAGACAAGGGCAAGAAGCAGCAGTGATCTGCACGTATCATCTGTTCAGCATTCACATTGCTTGGCATTTAAAATGTGTATGCTACTGCAGATGCACTGACCTGGAGGTTTGTGTATAGCACAGGAATGTGGAAAGAAAGAGAAATCCCCATATAGAATCAATTATCAGGCAACTGGAATTTTATATGCAATACAAGCTGCTTGCTTGTATTGTTAAAACAATGACTAAAATATGATAATTTAGCAGTATCTAAAAATGATTATTAAGAAGATGACTCATCTACATATTCCAGTGTTATTTCTATTACTGGTTGTATACAGAAGAAAGATATTTCAAATAATTTCTGAATAGCAGATCTTTGATTTCAATAAATTTCAGGTGCTCCAGATGTTAATTACTGTTTAATTTGCACAAATAGCCTTGATTAAGCTTGAATGTATTTTCTGAAAGTTTGTATTATTTATTCTTTCTAAAAAATATACCATGAACAGGTATTTATTCCACTATTGTTCTGGATAAATAATTTGAAATCCAGAAGATTGAATATTTGCCCTTTTGATTTTGACTGGAGAAAACTGTCGTGTTTTGTGATTTATGTGAGGATGGATCACTTAACAGGATTCATAAAAGGAGTGATCACATTTGAAAGGATTGAAGATGTACTTGAAAAAGAATAATCACTGTTATTTGGTAAGATACCTTTTTAAAAATAAAAGCATATTTACTCCATAATGTCCACCTTTAACTAAGAAAATAATACCCTAATGAATAAATGTATCAAAATTGGCCTCTATGGGATTTCTTGCAATCTCCTGTCAAGCATCTGTTACTAGCCATTACAGGAAACAGGATACTGAACCAGATGGACCATCAGTCTGTTTTGAGGGAATTGGTTTCTGATGCAATACCAACACTTAAAGTAAGTACATCAGCACAAATTTGCTCAGAAGGCCCAATGCATACAGTAAAAAAAAAACAAAACCAAACCAAAACATAAGTATATACTTACCAAGAAAACAAGGCAGGAAGATAATTCTACAGACGGTCAGAAAATGAGAAAAGACCTGTTAAAAAAATCTTAAAATGAACAAAAAATGCAGAGAGTAGCATTTTTTTCTTTACTCTGCTGGTTGGCAGATTAATTATACCTCTTCTATGAAAGGACCACCAAAAAACCAATTCCTTTAAAAAATGCCTTTCCCTCAGAAATAACAACCCAGAATAAAATGTAACTTTTGTTTTCATAGTTTTGTAATGTTTCTGAGACAACTTAGTGGAAGTGAGCTTTACTCATGTTAGCTATGGTCTCCACGTAGATCTTAAAGTGGGATCTTGCTTATTTGAGGCCCATGTTATTGAGCTTATATTAAGACTGCTATCTTAAAACATGGGATTTAGTAAAAAAAGCAGAAAAGTGCATATTAATTTGAAGATGAATTACAGTGTCTCATAAAAATTGAACTGTTAGCATCCTAATTGCATGCCTTCCCTTTGAGGAGTTCATCTTTTTGTACTCAAGGCCACCTTGCTGACAAAACACATTATGAGGGAAGAGATGGAAGGAGCCTCTGCCAAAGGTCTCCCTAAAAGACTTCTAAAGAGCTTCAGCAGGGCTCTCTGCTGAGTTTTGCACTATTGGTTTCTGCTTAGGTTACCCTGGAGTGGGGCAGAAGTCATGCCTATGTCTATACCTAGAGAGGTACCCCATCAAGCCAAACCTTAACCCTGACCTGTGGTTTGACTTCTTGGCTTGATGTCTGAGTTCTGCAGACTTGGCTGGAGGCACTGACCCTGTGTCTGATCCAGGACAATGTATTTGGACCTGATCACCTTCAGAGATTGACCTTGGACCTGCTTCATCATCAAGAACTTGACTACTGATTTGGATCCTTAGTTGCAACTGATTACCCTTGCTGGAGCCTCTCTGCTTGCCTTGTTTTGGTGCTGGGAGACCCTTGTCAGTGAGACCTCTGCCTGCCTGGTTATGCTCAGCTTCTGACTTCCCTGCCCTTGCAGATCAGCCTCCTCTTGCTGCTCCCTGATGTGGTGCTACTGACAATTTCCTGCAACAGATATGTTAATGAAATCTGGAGAAAGGAGAACAATGCTAAATACAACAGAAGTCTGATAAACATTTATCTGGAATGGGCACAATCTCCTTGACAACTGGACACAGAAGAAAGTCTAATCTATAAGGAATATCTCATTATGTACATAGGGGGGAATATTTGCAGGCACACCAGAGCTTATTCCATCAACAGTGCTCTAGCCAGACGTGAGCTGGTTGCTAGGAAAAGACACACTAGCTCCAGCTTTTTAACCTATTAAGCACAGATTGAAAGCAAAGTGTGTTTTCTTCTGTACTGTACTATGCTAAGCCATCTGGGGTCATGGTAGAGTAGAGCAAGCCTTAGTCACTCCACAAAACATATGTAAACATACTAATAAAATGTCTTGACCTGTGGGTTTAAATCTGACAAAGTAGACAGAGGTATAGTTAGAAATTCTACTCCTACTCTAGAGAGACAATGAAGAAACAATTCTCTGAATATTCTGTTAGTACTGCTGGTTGATCAAAGTCTAGGCTACAGTCTCCATCAGTATTCACACTACTCACTGTTTGGCTCTTGATTGCCAGGGTGGTGTTTGAGCTGAGTTCTATGGTATTTCACACTGTGCCTGTCTAGCCAATAGAGGTCTTTGATGTGCCTTACGTTATATATAATCCACGTTATATATAATCCCTCTTTCTCCATCATACAAATAAGAAAAGGATTCACTTTAAAATGATTTTGCATTTGTGTTTCCAGGCAGAAAAAGAAATTTCTATTTTGTCCTCAATGGATTTGTAAGATAATGGTATAACTAATTCCCATGCTTATTTTCTTGTGTTTAGTTTCAGGATGAAAGGAATAAAAATTTGTCTACAAAGATTTGATAAGAAAGGGAAGGTTTTTGCATAAAGTGGTCTCTGTGTATGATAGAATGAAGATGATTACCTCATCTTAGAGGAGACTATTCCTATATTCTAGATGCTAAGGGAAGTAGAAGTCATAAACCCCATTTTTTCAGGTGAGGAAGCAGCAGGAGTAGGCTGCTCTTCAAGGGAAGGTGAGCTGAGACTGGCAGCAGGAACAGGGCTGTGACTTCACTTACAGTTGCCCCCGTACCTAATCCAAAAGAGCATAGCAGATCTGGTGATGTGTCAGTCAACAGCTGAGTGAGTGTCAAACAACCCCATAATGATGAAGAGGGTTTGATGTCAAGTCAGAAATTCAAGTCTTCCATATGCAGGCTTACCTACAATACAGCGCTGCAAGGTTCAAGTGGGAAGTCCTCACTTAAATGTAGCTCTTAAGCAAAGTGGGAGGATGAGGCTTCTCATGACTCTTTCTCATATTGCACTTTCCCCAGCAGTTTGATCCAAGGCCAGCTGCATTGTATTAAAGATGATGAATACAGGCAATTAAACCTCTGAGTGGGGCATGGGGCAGAGGTAAGTGATTGCAGAGTTTTTTGATGCCCACAGGACCCTGACATTTCTAGACCTTACTCCTTTGTCTCACCAGTACTCTGAACATTGTTTAGTGACTCTGGTAGCTTTCTTTCTCTGTCAATCTCTCAATACTGTTTTAGCCCTAGTCAATTATATGGTCTTACCATGAGCAAGAAAGAACCACTGCAACACTGGGGGCCTTATCTTGCCGGATCTTCTTCCTCCCTCCCAATCTTCATTAGACATTGAGAATAAAAAATTTCAGCATGTTAAGAAAAGTTCAAAGGTAGAAAAGCCAACTGTTTAGAAATAAATATTTTCCAGGTGATACATTTAAATTGGCATAAGAAATGGTATGGAATATTGATTTTGAAATGTTTATATGTGCTCTTTAAGGCTACTCAAATCTATTTAGTGCTTAACAGTGACTGTTTAATGTACTTTGTAGTCTCCTGTAGTCATTATTTTTACTTTATTCTGTGCCAATCTGCCATCGCAGATAGCCTTTCTATCTTGAAAATACTCCTGAGGGGTTCAAGATACAGAGGTCTCAAATTAGACATGTAATTACCACGGATGTGGGCACTAGCTTTGTTTGAGAAACGTACTAATTTTTGCCCTATATTTGCTTATTTCCCTATATTTCCCTAATTCTTCCCTATATTCTAATTCTAAAGCTATTTTATTATTTTTATGAAATTAGGGGGTTAACAGTACTATTGACCAATATTACCTTCTTTTCTTCATACGGAACTATTATTTTTCAGCTGAATATAGCCTAGTGAATTGGAATTCAGTGCACTTCAAGTAGATCTTAAGTATACTAATCACATTTCATATTTGAAGAACATCCTCCTTAGTCTTTGGAGGAAAACAGAAATTATACATCAGAGAAAAGAGAGTTTTTATTTCTATAAATCCACTAAATCTTCCTGCTGTACCTCCAAGTTTGTAACTGGTTACAATACACAAAAGTCGACGAAGTCAGCACCTCTCCCCGTCAGACTGATGTCCAGCTGGTGTCAGAGCAATGGCCTCCTTGGGAGACAAAATGTCTCTCCTTCTTCATCCACCTCCAGTTCTTATTGCTGAATGTGAAGCTGTATTGTAAGAAATATATTCCTTTGACCAATTTGGGTCAGCTGTCCTAGCTGTTTCTCCTTCCGACTTCTTGCCCATTCCCATCTGTAGACAAGCAGAAGGCTTCATTGTTCAGCAACAGCCAAAACATTGACATGTTATGAACAGTGTTATAGCCACAAATCCAAAATAGCACCAAAAGAGCTGCTCTGAACAAAGTTAACTCTATTCCAACCAGACACAGTACAGATTGGAGTTAAAATGAAGCTTGTTTTAAAGTTTTTTAAAAGATCTCTTACACAGAAAGGCCCACTTCAACATTAAGCTACAACATTAATGCTTCCAACCTTAAATATTCCTCAATTGGCACAATCAATGTGAGAATGGGGCAAGAAATTTTCAGTGATGAGCAATGTAGCGAGACAAAACGAAATAGTTTTTGGAATGAGAGCACTTAGAAAAGATTTGTTGAAATTGGTTTGCAGCAGTAGCTGTAACAATGTGGGAAGTAATAACTTTCTTATTTAAATGACATTTTGTACTTAATGAGATACTCATTCATGGAATTTGATGAATTTTAAAAGCTGCTTTTTTTAGGACAAGATTTTATTTAACAAACAAAACAAGTTTTTAAATATTGATGTTGTCATTATTACCGCAAAACACTGAGTAATAATTCACACATAGAAAGTGATATTTGAATGTGTCAGTTTAATATCAAAACAATTACCATAAGAAATATCTCAGTTTGATAGGTTAAAGAGAAAGATGTAAAAAAAAGTGGCATCATGGTCTGAATATAGGCCTTAGAGCAAGGAATTGCATCTCAGTTCAAAATACAGGCTCCTTCAATTATCTCAGGGAGATCACAACTTTCTTCTTTGTTTCCCCACAACTAACACAGGATAACACTGTGTACTAATCTGTATGGATGTGCGCATATTTTTTGACTAATGCTGATCCTGAAGATAACTCTCTCTGGGACTACTACTTGCAAAGCAATAAACAAAGCAGCAGCAGATACTCTAGGAGCCGACCAAAACCTACGTTAAAGAGCTTTCTGAGCAGCGGTAAAGGAAGCTCATTAAGAAACATTAGCATGGCTACCTCCTTAGAAGATGTACATTTCTAAGTAAAGGTCAAGACAAAGTACTAAAGCAAAAACTCTGAATCTGAAGTTACTAGAATGTTGAACAGATTTTAAAATTCAAGCTTAATAAAGCATGAGTATTTCTACAGAATTGCTTCTGTAACCTCCATCCTTCTATTTTCCTGTTGCATGCTGTATAATAGCCAATTCCACCTCATTCTTCAAAGTTTGAATGTAATTTTACTTATGTGTATTGGAGTCCCCAAATCAGTCTGAAAACAGGTATTATTACATTGCTCTCTTACCCCATCTCTTACTCACTGCTCTACTACATCTTGAAGCCCTGCCACCAGATAGAGCAAACCAGAGAAAAGCAATGCACTACTTTCGAACCATGTGACTGGCCTGTAAACAATTTGGGTGGGTCTATTCCTGTTGTAAAAGGCAATGAAGGTTGTGCCCTTAGAATATTGTCCAATGAGAAAAATAGTACTCAGTTTCTCAGTTCCTATGGCAAAAGTATTTCAATGAATAATATGAGTTAGATGGGAAAAACCATTGAGATAAACACCCATCAGTTATCTGCCACAATGGCAACCAGTTAAATAGGTACGTTCCTCTTATCTAGTCTTTCCTTTCTTATTAGCATTTAGAGTGTGCCTATCTCCCAACTAACTCTGCTCTAAATATAGAATTGATACCTGCACAGAATGTACTCTATGATCTGCCTTGTCTCATTACTGATTTTAGCTCCTTAATTAGTGCTATTGCCAACTAGGTTCTGCATGCACCAGATAAAATAGTATTGACTGAAAATTCACACTAGACTTTCTGTTAAATAATTTGATTTTAAATTCAATATTTTATAAAATAATCCCTCTAGAGGAATAAATTGTTTTATACATACTAGATTGTTCTTTTTTTGTTTCCTATTATATTTATAACATTTCCATGCTCTTGGGAATCATAATGCCATCTGTATATGTAATGACATGCTGCAAATCCTTAATTTAGGAGTACCACTAGGTAATTTAAGACCTAAACCCAATTTCTCTTCATGTATTTTGGCTGCAGAACTCTGTCTGACAAGGATCATTATGCACCTAATAAGGTGTCATGCAGAGCTTTGCGTTTAATAAATTGTTTAACGGCAGTAAAACCATGTAGATTCAACTGAAATATCTTCATCTGTTGGTTTCATTATTTGGCTAAAAAAGCAATCAAATTGGAAATAATTTGCTTGGAGAAAATGAATTCTTTATATAGTTTATAATTCAATTAGCAGTTGAAATTTTTTTTTTAATACTTGATTTTTATTATAAATTAGAATGATATTGGATTATTTCTTGTTAATTACTGCCAGGATTACTGTGTTTCCAACAAACCTGCTCTAAAGTAGAGATTAGCAAAAGGGGTTAACAGAGACCAAAAGTTATATTCTTTCCCATGCATTTGGCAGACAATTGATTTGAAACAGCTCTGGTCTGTGAATCTAGTCACTTCTCCAAAAGTGTGTAGATCATGAAGCCTTTAGAATTTGTGAAAAATAATTGACTAACTGAATTCACTTATCCACTTCAGACCTCTGCATTTCCCTAGACAGCCAGCCCAGTTTTCCTATCTCTTGCATTTTACCAGCATATGGATGACTTGGTTACTCTTTTTGGTGACACTGATCTTGTAATCAAATCCAGTCGAACACTTAAGGGCCCACAAACTTACAAGTCCATCCTAATGTATTAGTAGATTTATTTCCGTAATGCATCTTTCTCTGTGGTATATTTGTAGTAAATCTTTTTATCCCTTAAGCTCAATTAATTCTTCTTTGAGCTATGATAGGAGACAATGCAGCAGATATTTACAGAAATAAAGCAAGCTTCATAATCCTGATTCTGCTTTGAATAATACCTCTATGGGAAAACTGAAGTGGGAAGGGAAAGGAAGGGGGGAAGTGAAAGAGAGAAAAGGAAGGATAAAGGAGAAGGGAGCAGGGAAAGGAGAAGAAGAAAATAAAGGGGAAGAACAGGGATGAGGAGAGAAATGCAGAGTTCTGGAATTCTAGCAAATGTTCTTGTTTCTATACCATCAATTAAAGTGACATCAGTGAAATTTGTTGCAATACATACTGTGATCAGTCACATTAGTAAAGCATTAAACCTTGCTTTGGACCCTACAAGAGTAACTACAAAATAAAAGGCACCTGGAAGGTAGCATGGATTGAACCAACTACATGCCCTTTATGGGTAGCTAGGGTGGGTAACAGTAGTGAACATCAGGTACACCAGGGAAAACCCCTCATCAGGATCTAGCTTCAGAAAAGAACTCTGGAAATCGACAGTGCATACTACAATACCCTCTTTGCTCTTTATTCCCTATGATTAGCTGAAACTAGCACAAATTAAGGTCACCTATATGATAACAGTACTTCTACTTTTTTGTGCATTCATGCGTACAAAGGCTATGGCTCTCTTACACTGCAGTCCAATCCACAACACTTGCTTCTACTACTAGACCTACTAGACCAGAGATAAACTTATTTTGCTATTGAATCCGTTTTGCTCATCTTATGGGAGAATAATCTGCAGGAAAAATGAATTGTGACAGGCATTCAGACCACATAGCTATGAAATGTGAAAGAGAAAATTCATACAATCAACACTGTAAAGAGGCTCACAGGATTTTGGAATAAGTACCTACATAGCTTGTTCTGTAAGGGCGGGTTAATCTGTTTCCTCTGTTCTGTTGCTCAGGTTACATGCAAGAACATTCTTAGAACTGGAACTGAACAAGTGCTAGAAATAGAATGGTCTAATATTACTTTTCATTTTAGAACATTCCCAAAAGGACTGCATACTGACATGTTAAGTATAGGAAACTTTAGGAAATTATTCCACTGAGTCATCAGTACTGTACTGCTTACCATATGAGCTCCTCTTGTCTGTTAAGCCTACTTGCTAGATAGCTTTAGAAACCAAATTAGGTAGTTCATTCCACTCGTATTACTGCCAAGGTTTGATCTTGAGCCCTGTTTTCCAAATGCTGTGCCTGAACTTAACTTTGATTTCCTGACTTTTCTTCATTGTCTACACACGTTCCTTAGCTGCATCTACTTTCTTAAATTTTTCAATCTCAACAGAATTGCATGTAGTCTACTGAAAAACCCTCACCAAACAGTCCAATGGGCAGGGCATCTGACAGTCTCTGAGACATCAGGATTTAATTTTCCACAGTACTAAAGACTGCCTATGTGCCAGACCTATATTTGATAGAGACCTTTGGGGTCCCACACCACTCAGAGGATTCAGTGTTGCCAGTTCTAATTAATTCCAACTGAGTGATGAAATCTTCATTAGGAGAGAAGCTAGTTTGGCAATGATGTGAAAAACTTCATCTTTCTCCTCAATTTTAGACAGACTTGTAAGAAAATCCTTTCAGAGTGTCTTCCTGCCATGCTTGTTTTTCTATTGGACTTTAATGGTGGAGACTTTGAGGATGATGTGAGAATTTTAGGAACCTAAATGTTAGGTTTTGTTGCCTGAAGACTTCTTGTGACTACTACTTAACCTGCCTGGTCCTTGTATACTTTGTCTGAAAAATAATACAGGTATTTTTCAAAATAAATTTTTTTCTTTTTATGCAGTTCCCTGTGAATCATAATTAAAGCAAAAAAAAAAAAAAAGAAGAAGATAGAGTCATCATACATATGATTGTTTCAATACAGAGACTCTTAGATCTGCTTTCATGTTGCTGGATCCCAACACCTTGAGTATAGAAAATATCTATACAGAACGAATATGTATAGAAGCTAGGCTGAAGTCTATGGCACTATTTAATAAACTGTTATTATTGTAACATATGGCAGCTAGATCAACATATTTGAAATGAAAATACTAAGGGGGGCCTCTTGATTTGAAAATATTAGTGCCTTTATGTTGTATTTCTAAAGCTGAGCAAATGTTATATTTAGATCTAAGAAGCAACAGGGTATGAATTATTGCACACTAATTCACAACTAATGTGTTGCTGCGAATGAAGCTAAAGGCTGAGTGCAATCAACTCCGTTCCATCAGTACAACATTAATTCACACACTAGAAGGTCTTACTGCACTTATAAAAATATTATTCCAAAAGGTCACAGAATCTAAAAATAAATGGTAATGTAACCAGGGTCAAGTTCCAAGAATTATTATCAACCACCAGTCTGATCTATATATTTTAAAAATAATCACATGTATCACAGAGATCTTGTGTATGCGTTGGCCAAACCTAAGCACATTCCTGATTTCAGGAGTAAAGTTGCTTGTAAAATCACTGAATATGGAGTTCCTGGCCATACATGGAAAATAAAATGAAATATGTCTGGTGCATCTGTTCAGAAAAATTGGTATAAATCAAATGGATACAACACAACATTTTATTCAGATGTGATATTTGTGAAGCACACATCTGGATGTACTTCCAAGCGTTACGAACTACCCAACTTCCACATGTCTAGGCCTAAGGAGAATTCTGGTTTTGTTTGGTATTCCATCTACAATTTTGGAGTTTAAATACCTGTGGGCTTTTTCAGAATAGTGTTCTGTTGTGTTTTATTTATTTATGTATTTTATGTATTTTTGTTTATGCTGTATTAATTAGGCTTCCCAAACAAAACATTTTATGGGGATTAAGTGTGGTTCTAGGGAACCTAATGTAATTCCTTCTAATGTTTAAATATAAAGTATGCATTGATTATGGCATTGTCTAGTGTTTACATATTTTTAAACATGTTTGCATAATATTTTCAGGTTTTTATTTAACCATGTCATGGTTTCCATTACAGAATAGACCAGGAACAGGTTAAAAACAAGCGGTGAGGGACCTTTTACCGAAGGATAACTGGGGTTATGACTTTCCTGTGGCTGGAGAGGCTGTTTTGTCGTTCTTCTTTTATTGGGACTGACAAGAAACAGAGCCACAGAGAAAGGCTGTGCATGTGTTCCATTTGGAGGTCTGTCCTAAGAAATGGTAGCTCTAAAAAATAGCCTGTTAGGGGATACAACATCACAAAGTCACCCCAAGACATAGCCTATAGGGAGAGAAAAGTTTTGAATAATCTTAGGGTCATCAGTGCTGAAGAAAAAAAAAGATTTGAAAAAGTACAATTCAGCAATTAAAAGGAGATTTCAGATCCTAGAATTTAGCTTTGCCCAGGAAAGAAAATTAGTTGCTCCAAGACTCATGTACATATTTCTATCTGTTCCACTTCAATATATGTGCATTTCAATATATTTTCAATGCAGATGAACATGAATCTCAATACTAATCTAAAGAATAATCCAATTTTTAATGTTTCATTCTGAACCCAAATGCCTCACAATGATAATTTAATTTTCATTAATAAAACTGTACCTGCTGAGAAGTATTTGAAAAATTTTGTGTGTGCTGGAATTTCATTAAGAATATTGGGAAAATTATGCTGATTTAAAATTAATCAGATTTATTCTATCAGAGGAAAATTTTAAATTTTGATCAGTTCTTAAAAGGAATTTTGATTTATCAAAGTAGAATTTATACACTGCATCCTCACTATCAAGATTCACACAATGTAGAATGGAAAATACTTTATTATGGATAGAGGATTTATACTGAAATTAATGTACACAAAATTGGATTAACTTCATTACATTTCTTTAATAAAATTAAACAAATTAATGCCAAACATGAATAATTTAAGAAATTAATGTACTCTTCTAAGAGTGAGATGTGATAGTAGGAAATAATGTGATGTTCTTGTGGTAACTTAGATATTGTACTCATATTTGTGAAAGTAAGGTTTCTTAAGAGTCATTTAGTGTGATAAAGAAACCAACTGTCCTACTCAGCTAAAACACATCTCTCAGATAGAGACTAACAGTATCTATTGTCCATTAAAAATATTTAGTGTACTATGAAATAGGTAGGAAATTCCTAAAGACAAAATATTATCGGTATTACACTAAAGAAAATGATTGTGTTGCTGACAAGAGAAAGTTATGTCAGAAGATGGCAGAGCTGTGCCACGTGAGTCAAAGGGCTGAAATGTTGTCTAGGGCCCTCGGGGAGTTAATATCAGGTCTCTTCAGGGATGAAAAATAATAATTAAACACTGCTTATCAATTAATGCCAACTTATAGGAAGGTCCTACACTTAGATTAAGTGAGGAGATTGGGTTGCTTGAAAACAGCAAGAAAGGAGGAAGAAAAGGACTATGGAATAATGAAAGATGCAAGGAAAAAGCGAAAATAATTAAACAGACATGCACTTACACAGAGTTGGAGCACTCATATTTCTAATTAGAATTTCAGTGCAGGAGCCCAATTTAACCTTAGAGAGCCTTTTAGTGATGCACAGCACTCAATCTAATACTGATATACCAGCTTGAATTTTCATATTACATTTAGCAGGATGCTGTTATTTATACACATAATATATTTCAATTTTAAGGGCATTGTAGTGGCTGTCTATAATATCTGCTTGTGAGAAGGGTTTTTCATTGAAAACCTGAAAACTGACAATTAATTGCTTTTTTCTCATTCTTACTCCATTATGAATGTATGTGTTTATTTCCCTTATTGCTTGAATTGACAAAGATCTCATATTTTTGAGGTATTATACAGTATTGTCATTACTTCAGAGGCAAGTTTTTTCAAGACATAACATATCCAGAGAAAGCACGAAACCACTTAAGCATTTAACAGGTGAAGTATGTGCCCAAGTGAAAGGGCCATAATGATATTATGAAACCTGCAGCCTCCATCAATTTCCAGCCTCTGATGAAGCCTACAAACTAGCAGAAAGTAATTTTTTTTTATTTTGAGTCTTATCTCCCTCCTAAACTGGTGTGTCTCAGATTGAAAGAGCAGTCAGTAGATCAGGAAGCTAATTAGACAAACTAAAAAGTTCTGGAAAATATTCTATTCCACAGAATACTTCCTTAGAAATTGTAGCAAAAAACTTAAATTATTAACAGTTTTTAGCTGTGTCAAAGAGCTGTCTCTCATTCCTAAAATCTGTTTTCTTCAAAATACTTGACAGGAGCTGAAACATTTTAAATATAGCCGAAAATGTAAATTTCACAAACAATGTTTGGGTTTCATATCCATTTAGATTGATGTCATCTTTACTTTCTCTTGTATTGTCTAATTTATCATGTACATATCATTCCCTTTGAACAAACCTCCTGGTTACTTCACTACTTAGACAAATTTTAGTCAAGTTTCATGGATGGCAAGTGGGGTTGTGCTGGAAGGGTTAATTTTCCATTTCCCCACCAACAATGCTCAATGGGGCATATGTGCTGCTGGTCATGTGATGCAATTACAGCTGACAGCCTGTCCTGTCCCCTGAACAGCTGGGTCTGATCCTCATGTTAACGTATTTAAAACCGTAAAATCTTCGTAAGTTGTAATGATCAAGAATGACAACACTTTTTAGAGTATATCCCATATTCCTACTGTCCAGTACTTTTCATGGGAAATTACTGGCTTATGCTCAAAAAAAACAGAGAAAAGTAATTTTCTTATTACCTGTGAATTTTGTAAGAAATATTTGGTTTGCAGTTTCATGTGTCTTTATTCCTATTGATGAATTTTTAAAATTACCCTTCTTTAAGCCCCCAGAATGTTTACACGGTCCTTGCACACTAACATCTGCTAAGCTTTTTTTTGCTCAAGAGGAATAATTCATGCCTCTTGAGTTTGCACACGTTTCCCATATGTCTAGAAAATCATATGCTATCACTCCTTTCTTGTCAAAGGTTTTAATTCTCCATACATTTATCAAGGAAGAAAAACTGCAAACGCACTTTATTTTCACAAGTTTTTCACCAACCACTTTACATTTTGAATCCCTATACATTTACGAGAATGTTCCCATGGAAACTAGAAGGAAATTTTTTCTACAATATTCTTGACAGATGAAATGCAAGTAAAAATGTATTTAATAATTTTAGCGAAAACTTTCAGTGCTTCAGTTCTAGCTCAGATTTTTTAGTCTATATTTGAGTGTGGTGTCGGGGGATTAATAGTAGAGAGCTTTTCCAACATCCATGAAAAGATTCAGATGCTAGCATACTTGTGTGGGCTCAATATAGCCACACCATGACTTTTCTGCCAGTGGTAGGGTGGTGACATTAAAACTTCAGAAGTTCTGATTTGGACCACAGACCTTAGATTTTTGAAGCAAGAGTTGCCTTCTACATTACTAGCTTGCGTCAGAGGAAAATTCATCATACAGTTTGCTTTACAGGAGAAACTCTAGTGAACTCATGCAGGTCCTTACTGATGAGATAGAAACGGCATTAAGTCCTATCACTTTTGGGTTTTTTCAACTTCCATGTTCCATGGACTCAAGAAGTTACGTATGACTAGTGTGGTAGGTGAGATGAGAGCAGTAGATGTTGTTCTACATTGACTTCAGTACTTTTAGCACTATCTCCCACAAGATTCTCATAGAGACACTGGTGAAGCATGGGCTGGATAAGCAGACAGTGAAGTGGACTAAAACCTGACTGAACAGATGGGTTCAGAGACACAGAGTCTAGTGGGAGGCCAGTAACTAGTGGTGTACTCTGTGGGTCTATACTAGGCCTGATTCTTTTCAATGTCTTTGTCAATGACTAGATGATGGGGTAGAGTCTACCCTCAGAAAGTGTGCTGGTGATACAGTATTGGGAAGAGTGGCTGACACACCGGAGTTGAGCTGCTATTCAGAGGGACCTTCACAGGCTGGAGAAATGGGCTGACAGGAAGTCACCGACCTTGTGCAGTTCAACAGATGGAAATGCAGTGAGGAACAACCCCACGCACCAGTATTGTGCTGGGGAAAAGGACATCCAGGACCCAGTGAATGCAGCACTGAATGTGAGGCAGCAATGCACCCTTGAGGTGAAGATGGTTAATGGTATCACGGGCTGCATGAGGACAGCTGTTGCCACCAGGCTGAGGCTGGTAATCCTTTCCCTTTATTCAACAGTTTTGAGGACTTCTCTGGAGTATTGTATCCATTGCTGGGCCACTCAGTACAACAGGGACCTGGAGCTACTAGAGAGATCAGTGCAGGGCCACTAAGATGGTTAAGGCACCGGAGCATAGCTTCTATGGTGAGAGGCTGAGCAAGATGTGACTCTTTAGCCTGGAGAAGAGATGGCTTAGGGGGATCTTATCAATGTATTTATATACCTGAAGGGAGGGTTCAAAGAAGACAGATCCAGGCTCTCTTCAGCAGTGCCTGGTGACAGGACAGTGGGCACAAACTGAAACACAGATGTTCCATATGAACGCAACAATACACTTTTGTCGTTTGTTTTTTTTACTGTGGGGGTGACTGAACAATGGGACAGGTTGCCCATAGACATTGTGGGATCTCCATTCCTGAAGATGGTGTAAAAAAAAAAAAAGCATTTTGGTCATGGTCCTGGGCATCCTGCTCTTATTGGCCCTTCTTGAGCATGGCAGTTAGACCAGATGACCTCTAGAGATCCCTTCCAAAATCAGCTGCCCTCTGACTGGGTAACTGTGATCTGTCAACTTAATTGCTAAAACCTGCCTTTTAGCTTTTGCGAGTGTATGTATAACTTGGCCCAGAAACAGTTTTAACAAAAACTTTCTATTAAGAATTTAACTACACCTAACTTTTGCTCCTAAGATCACATTCTGCAAAATAGGTCAGCCTAGGTATGTGATAGAAAGGTACTGGTATGACATGATATGTGAACACGTAGTCAAGAGATGATGTTCATTTCATATGTATTTTACATTTGTAAAATATAGTATATAGAGGTCTGACCTCCATGTAGATTTTTTTAAAGCTACAAACCACAAATAACTTCTGATAATAAAAAGGCAACAGTGGGGGATCAGAACGAAGTGTAAGATATGTAAAAGAGTAGTCATTTATGAGAGAAAAAAAAGCAATGTCTGTTACATATTCTATCAAGAAGGCTTTTGAAAAGCTTCATCCTCTATAGTAACATTTCTTTTTTCCCAACAAATCTACGATTTCTCAGGTTGCAATGAGTCATGTCATGTAACTGAATGTGTCACATCCAACTGCGATATGATGAGAAACAACATAACAAAAAGTGACAAGATTTAACATGACAAGTAAGAATGAAATGCTACAGTGGTAAACACCATTTTTCAGCAATTTGGTGTGTCATGTTTTTTAAAAAGGACATGTAACAGTATGGTTCTCTATAATAATCACGGCTCCTGACAAACAGAATTACTTAGTTTTCAATGATTCATGTTTTCAGACACCCCAATGGTGATTATATTTTGATATGCAGTTGAAAGATGGATTTTTGGCTCAATTAACACTGATATACCCGAGAAAATTAACCATCAATGTGAGTCTAAAATGTGAGTTTAAATGCGTTTACTGTAATCAGCTGATATGGGAAAAACTTGTTTAACCAATAATTGCAATTTATATTATTAAGGAGAACTGCTTAGAAGAATAATGTCACTGCTCATTTCACAGTAGCTGGTAATGGCATATATTTTCTTAGTGATACCAGGTATAAGGTATTGTCTGCTAGGCAAATTTCCAGGTAAAGAAAAAATAAAAATAATTTCAAATTAATCAGTGCACAGAGATTGAAAATAGAAATTTTAAATTCAAACTGGAACCAAAAAGACAAAAACATTAAATCTGAGAGGCAGAAAGGGAAAAAATAGACAATAGGGCAGAATCAACAAATGTTTAGGAGAGAAGATGCTAAGTCTCACCATAGAAATTTTTATTTTGAAAAGTTTCAAAATATTGGTTTAAAATTAATATTTGTTATTTTTGCAGCATAAAAGATATATAAAATATAGGTTACAGAGTAAACAACAATATTACTGTTGATATGTCATAGCATAAAACAGTGCAGTTGAAATAAAGAAGGAAGTTTGTTAGTGCTCTGAATGAAACCTTTTCTGGATCACAGTGTCCTTGTTTTACTGAGACAGTTCCTTTTATGACATTGAAAGTGTAAAACAAAGACTTTGTTATTAGAAACAGAGATATAAGTAGTTCCTTCAAAGTGGTTGGAAATATTTGCAGTTGTGTAGTTAATGATACAGAAATCTGTGCAAACACTGTGTAGCCCATATCTGTTCTACAATTTTTTTTCATTCTTAAGGGCTTGATATACTAACAAAATGAACTATGATTTTCACTACAGGGTACTTTGTAGCTTGTAAGAAGCAAATAGATCTTAAAATGTGAACAGGTGTAGTTCTCCATTGTTGCAAGATCAAGATTTCAACCTCTCTGGTGTTTAGCAAAGTTTGTCATAAATAGAAGAAGGAAGTTCAAGGATTTCTGGTTTTCAAAATCCTAAAAAGAATGTTCTTCCTTTCTTGAATTTTTTATTTTATTTAATAGTAAGCTCACTCGAAACTACCAAAACTCTTGTATTCTGTAAACCTTTTTGGTACCATTTCACTTCTAAAGACAAAGAAACTGGAAAAATACCCAAGAATCACTACTGCAATTTAATTGCATCCTTGGTGCCTCTGAGGATGATGCATGTATCATCCTCAGTGAAGAATCATCTGTTGGGATTTTTTTCTATTTTGCAATTACAGTCAACAATAGGGAAGTCCTAAGAAGTTTTTATTGCAGTGGAGTAAAAGTTACTTGCACATGGTCACTGGTGAAACGTGCAAAAGCAAATTCACAAATGAAAAAGGAATTGATTTAAATTTCAGATGATAATAATGAAGCTTACATTCACTATCAGAAAGGAGATAATGAAGCCTTTCAACAACAAGAATGATCAAGATACAAACAATTTTTACTTAGATCCTGACTATGATTTTTCCCTTAGCAGATCACAAAATGCTGCAGCTGTGTGCCTAATTTACAACAGGCCAACATTACACAGCCATAGGGCTAGTAACTTGGCCAAAGTGCCTAACTGACAGTCTTAGTAGAGAAATGTGAGCAGGTGTTCCTTGGGAACTCAATCCTTAGTAAATTGAGAAAATAATTTCCATTGTGTGTGGCATTTAAAGTTCTGGCATTACCCCCTTTGTCTGGAAAGAAAATAAATGCAGACTAGAAGTTTGCCAGACTTAGACAGAAGTAAATATAAACCACTGCTCCTTCCTGCTATTACACATTCAGGATTGGGGAAGCACCCTTAAGCTTATTGGAGGTAAAGCACACCAGTATTATCAACAATAGCTCTCACATTTTCAGAAATGCCTATTTTTTACAGCTAGGCGGTCACACTTGCAGGCAACAGTATTACTGCTGTGATTACAATACGCTGCAGTGTTACAGGTCACTAAGACAAAAGCTATTCAAGCTTTTGTCCCTTCAGTTTGATTGTATGTATCTAGGAGAGACACATGCTAGAATTAAAACCTAACTCTGATCCACCAGTCTGTGAGCAATGTTTAGGTCTAAAAAAGATGTTCCATTTAGGTGACACAATTGTCAAGTATTGATAGCACCTACCACAGATGGGGAACTGCTATGGCCATAGCGCCTATCAGCTGCAGCTTTCGGTGCTGCTTCCTCATACTCATTGCCAGGATTGCCTCTGCTGGCACACCACAGTTGTGTTGTTACTGCTGCTTTTCAGACTCTGAGTTTGGAGCAAGAGCTCACATCGGAGCACTTATCTGGTTCTCTTCTTGAGAAAAGGTCTAGCATGTGTTGTCAGTATCTGTTCATTTCTTAGAGGTTTTCCAAAGAATTATGGTTGAGTTCCTCTATCTATCCATAATTTCCTTGAGCTGCCAGAAAGTTTTTGGCACTCCCCCAGAAATATGCTTCCACAAGTTCTGCTAAGATTCTCATAGCAGATTTGCCTACCTAGAGCAGAATATCAGAAGATGAGCTGAAGCTGTACAGCTAATGTGGAAAGAGTGTACCACTGGCTCCTAAATACGAAAGTACACCAATGTTAAAGGCTCTGCAACACAAGTCCTAGGCAGCTTAGCTTTTGATCATACCTTTCAGGGAGGGAATATTTCTCAACTTTTCCTAAAGCCATGCAGCCATACAGAAAAGAATACAAAATTCAATGTATCTAGAAGAGCATGAAAATAGGAGTGGGGTTCTCTGCCCCAGCAATTTTCTTATGTGGGAAAAAGGACTTTTGGATTTTGACATCTATAGTTAGGCTCTTGCATTTTCTATGGACCTGTCATTAATTCAAATGTGTGGAAGAAAGGGGAGGTAGCAGACTATTTAAATTAATTTTTAAATGTGAACTGAAGCTTCAACATTAGCGTGCTCACCATGAAAAGATTTAATTCTATACTCAGTAGCAAAGGAATAACAGAATTAAAAATTAGACAGATTGTAAATTTTGCTAAAAGCATCTCCAGATATTTTCTACTGTCTTGGAATTTGAAATTTGATGTAGACTACAGAAGTATAGGGCCATGAAATGGTCAGTTCTTTGATGGAATTTTTGCTTGGAGTTTTAGAATACTCTTAATAGTTCTCAAAAAAAAAAAAAAGAAAAAAAAAAAGAAGCACTTTCTAGGGGTTTAGAAGGACACTTCATAGAAGGGTTAGTTTATCATCATCCTTTTCTGTCTTGTGCTTTCCATGCGCACAGGAAGAGAATGCAGAACATAGATGAGATCATTCTACTGAGTAATATTACAGTATTGCATGAAAACTCTTTATTGCCTATATTTGCTCAATTCAGACAGTAGAAGCAAAGCAGTGATCAATAGAATTTCTGAGCTTAACCCAGCCATACGAGATTCGGAAAGAGTTCCTCGGTCAAATCTGTTCTAAATGAAAGTTCTGTGCAGACAAGGGTAGCATAATTAGTGTGCTGCAAATTTACCCATAAAATAATTTCATACTTAGGATTGATAAATTAGAATTCTTAACCATAAATCTCTCAGCAATATCTATAAACGTAGTGTTTTATTGGAAGATCTGTTGATTTTTTTTCTGATGTGGGTATTAATTTGGAATTGAAATGCTATAAAACATGAAAACTATGATCTCAGAAGGACTTCCAAAAGAGAACCAATTCAAAACACTCCCAAATGACTGAAGAAAATGAAAGTGAACCTTCTTATTAACTGTGCACTATTTTGATCCCTTTACTTATCCTTCAGCAACAAATTTGCAAAATGAGGATACAAAGTGAGGTTCATTACAGGTTGGAATGTTCCTATTTCTATGTAAGCTTATTTTGAGACCCCTGTCTGTAAGCCCACTGTCACACCAAAAGGAAAACCAGTATTAATGACTCCAATTCAATATTGCTTTTTTAAAGTGCCAATTATGATACATAAGATTTGGGCGTTATTTCTAGTTGTTTGAATAGTATTTTGAGTTCTTCTAAATCACTAATGCTACCATCCTATATCCTTGCATAATCTTAGAAAAATATGAATCAGTGAGGATTTATTTTTTTTTTTTTCATTCTATAACCTATGCTGACAAGGATGCTTTTAAATGAAAAAATAGTATACAAAGTTCTTAATTGCTTTTCTTTTGATATCTCATTAAGTGCTTTAAACAATTGGGCTATTTTCAAACAAATGTTTGAAGTGGCTAAAGCTCTATGACACGTACTACTTTTTTCCCCCACAAGATGTTTTCCTCTCATCTCTATTTCATGAGGGTTTTTTTTAGTTTTATACTGGCAATCTGAACACATTCAGACAGTTGTTGGGTAACTTGTGTCTGATTCATGGGCAGGGAGTAAACTAGAAAATTCCAAGTCATAATTCTGGCTTAAAACGGTTACAGAAATATATCTTTATTTTTTGTCCTTTTATATATTAAAATAACTATTAAAATATATTATATATTTTGTATTAATCCTTACTGTTTATCTGTCAAGTCTGTAGGACCTGTTTTCATATATTTAAAAATAAAGCATAAATCTAATTTTGTTCAGTCCTTTAATTACAACAACCCTTTCATATTTTGTATCTCAACTGGACTGCCTAAGCATTTTTTATGATTATTTAAAACTTGAACTTTTCTTTTTGAGTCACGCACATAATTTTTAATCACTAACTGTAGCTTATGCAAAAAAAGTAACAGCTTGCTACTTGTATGAGTCAGAATCTAAACAGAGCTATTTAAAAATCATTTGGAAAATGTGTTATTAGCTAATTAGCATAATGTAGTTATGGAGAAGATATACAATCTAACATGTTTCACTGAATCAGTTCATAAACAAAAACTGCAATTAGCTACTATTTCCTTTGCATTATTATTTTCCTTGAGATTCTATAATACGGCCAAGCCAACCTAACAGTGTTGTCAAACAGATTTCAGATCTGAAATGCCATGCTGCAATTAGAGCACACCTTTCATTTTTCATGTATTACATTCCAACACTCTCTACTGAAACATTTGCACCAAATTTATGTTTCATGTCTTAATAACTTTAGAATTTCTTACATGCATAAGAAGAGTTACCTCATTCCAGCTTGCTCTCACTATTTTCCCTTAAATTGCCTAGGTTTAAAATCTGAAACAGTGAAACTGAGCAAGAAAGAACCATTTGTTTTTTCCAGACTCAGTGTTTTTGTTGAATTAAAAAAACATCACTAAACAGGAAAATCAACTGACTTTTTATGACTATTTTAATTTTTTGTTAGAATCTTGCCCCAAAACTGATTAATTGCAACCACTTGGTCATCATATAGATTCCACGTGAAGCGAT
The DNA here is from genome assembly GCA_013397865.1 of Struthidea cinerea. Classification (NCBI taxonomy): domain Eukaryota; kingdom Metazoa; phylum Chordata; class Aves; order Passeriformes; family Corcoracidae; genus Struthidea; species Struthidea cinerea. Next base: position 1,108,567 of record VZTI01000912.1, read on the forward strand.
AACAGACAACAGTGCATAACTCAGGCCTGACTGATCTCTGAAATTTTCATTCATCTGCTAACTTTATCTTACTAAGCTTGGCCACATCCTCCTCGAATTCAGCAGACATTGCAAGGTATTTACCTTCCTCTAGAATCCCCAAGCTCACCAGTAAGGCAGTAAGGCCTGAGAGACTTCAGGGATAATTTCTTGACATTCATAGACTATCTCTACATCCTAGTTACACTATGTTTCCTAGGCCTCTAGAGAAAAAGAATGAAAGGCTTTTAGCTACCATCTAAAATTCCCTGATCTAAGCAGACTTCTGATACAGTCACAGAAGAACCAGCACAGAAACCAGGATAGGGGAAGAAAATGAAAGAAAAGATAGTTACATTATAAATGTAAAATAATTTTGGATTTTGAAAATAAAGTTCATAACAGTGTAAAAAAGTGATACCATCTGCATTCAGGGTGAATATCATATTTATTTCCAACAAAAAGGACAGATATATATCTAAAAAAATCTCAAAAGCATGCTGACTGATGTGTTAGTGATACTTAATATGCTACTGGTGAGGCCAAAGTTTAAGTGATTTTAGACTACAGAAGCATCAGGAACATCAAACAACATTTGTCTGAAGTTTTGTAAAGCAAAAACCAGTATTTTTTAAAAAATGTAGTATAATTGTAAAGTTATTTTAGAGGAGAATACTACCTGTCACTGGACATCTGTGGTTATTAAACTGTTCCCAACATGTCATCTTTTGCAACTCTGGCTTATGAAGACAGAAAATAATTAGGGGTTTTTTTATCAGAGTTCCCAAGTATTTAATCCTGCAAATATCTGGATTTCCTGGTCTTGTGCCTTGTGTTCAGTGACAGTGCTACAGATGGTCTGGGTAACCTCACAGACAATCTTCTAACTGAGATCTTATCCTGATTCTTCAGATTCCTTCCCAAGGCACATGCTAATTGTTTTTTATGACTGCCTTTCAATATTTTCTGGTAGACAGACAGCATCCTGCATTAAGTTGATTGCCATAAAAATAAAATTGAAGATACATTTTCCTTGATTTTAAGATTAAGTTTTAAGATGAAATTATGAAAACTCGGACATTAATAGAAATGGACATTATAAACAAGGAGAAAAATGCTGAATGTACATCCAATTAAAATAAACAAATGCATTTAATTAAAAAAATAAAAAAAACCCAACAAGGCAAATAGGCAAAGGAAAATACCAACAGCTGCTGAGGAGGACTCATAACTGTAAACTGAACTGAGAGAAAAGGATTGAGGGAATATTAAACTAAACTACAAGACTAGCGTTTAATGCTCATCATCATCAGGGGTTTGCTTCTTTTTGCAACACTGCAATAAATTAACTTCATTGTGAAGAAGGAAGATTTCATTTGTCAGTGGATATTCTAATCTTGGCAGTACCTGACTTTCAAACTTGGTCTGCATGGTCATGCACTAGCTCAGACAGTTGCACAGGATTTTGGTTTGCTGATATGAAAGACCAATTCGACAGTTCCTTGGCAAAATCGTGGACATTCTTATGTCTCTCCAAACAGTGCCCCCTCAAGGGGAGCTACAAAACTCTCACTGATAAAGCACCAGTACAGTCAAAACCACCCTTAAACTTACTGTCATCCAAAAGGCCATCATCCTCCAAGACAAAAAAGACTGGATCTGAGGAGATGAATATGTAAATCACCTTATTAGTAACATACCAGTTATAGTGGACATCCCCAGACAAGTAGTTCATAAAAAAGTGTTACTATAATTTTTCAGGGATATTTCAGAGTTTCAGCTTGGACATACCACCAGTTTTACATCTTTCATGGCACAGAAACTTTATCTCCAACAGGAATCACCTTCTAGGATTTGTCTGCCAACCTAACCACATGATGTATTTTTTTCATAGTCTCTTTTTGAGGAACAGATTTTAAATGATTTAATGAGTAAGCCTATGTTGTGCAGATGACTGGGAACATAGATTACCTCAGCAATTTTCATCAAAACTCAAAGAATCACTGCTTTGTCACCCAATTCCTGTATCAGTAACTCTTCATTTGTCATCATTGTAATAATTATCACAGTAATTAAAAAACTGGAATTTGTATGAAGAACGTAAATCCATGCACCTAATCCTATAAAATATCAACAATCCAAATGAAACACACCAGACAAACTAGTTTCCAGGCAAAACTGTTTTTTGAAGATTCCCATGATACCATAACAATGTAAATACATTCTCCAAGGGAGGGAGACATCACTTTTTAGAATACCACTTGAATATAATGTAAGAATTTATATGAAAGAAACACCAAACTCTGCTTGGTATCTAGAAACTCTTGCTTATGTCCTAGAAAATCATTGAAATAATTAATTCTGTTCTGAAAGATGAACAGAAGGTCATACTTTGCGCCTCAAGTTGTCAAAATTAGGAAGCCAGTCTCCATCAATTTGCTTGTATAGTCAGTGAAGAGAGCTTGTCCCCTGCGAGAATTCCTAACAGTTCTCTGAGATATACTCTGAAAGAATCTCTCCTACATTTGCAGAGCACAGAACATATGGAAACTGTCCTGCTAAAGCAGGAACTATAAGTAGTAATTTGTCATCAGATAGAATAGCCCACTTGCCTTTTTCCAGATAAGTAAATCCCTCAGCAGTATGTTATGGAGAAATCACTGCCAGTGGTGATTTTTAATTATTGGCTTATTTCACTTTTATCTGCAACCATGTTGCACAATTATATTTCACTGAGAGGGCATAGGTGGGACACTACTGCTACTACTACTGTAACTGCTCTTCAGGTGCTCGTCACCTCCAGGTGCAAGGAAAACCAATCTCAAGCCTAATTTGTGACCCATGCCAGACTGGTAATATCTGAACTCATGGCTGAGAGTCTGCTTCAGAAAAAGTTAATTTCAGTATGATCCCTCCAGCCCTTCAGATCCTGTGTTCACCGGACTTGAGACTCAGGACTTTTATATAAAACTGAAGATGTATTTGAAGAGGAAATACTTTGTCAAGATCTAGGAAACCAAAGTAAGAACTCTTCGTTCTCTGTTAATGTTTAAAAATAGTTCAGTATGACCTAAATTACTGTCTGGGTCAAGTTATTTTGCTCTCTAGCTCCACATGGCTAACGCTTTTCAAATACAGCTGCTTTTGTATCTCAATTGACTATGACTGGATATGTTCATTTTCCAAGTTAAAAATGTCTAATGCTTCATTTTTATTTAGAGAAGGAAATAGAAAAGAGTTATAGCAATAAAAATAATTAATGGAAAATTTCAAGTATCTGTAACCTAGAAAAGATGAAGCCATTTTGAAATTAAGCATGTATGAAACCTGACAAGATAATGGGGATAGATGATTGTAACCACCTACGCAATGGGAGACGAGGATGGAGAGGCTGATAACAGAAATACTGAAATATATTTTGTAGCATGTTTGCTTTCCTTCTAAGTTTGTAAAATCATCACAGAAATAGCAGAATACTTAATGAGCAGGTAAGCAAGACTGAAAGATAACAATTATATGAAAAAATAATCAGGTTCAGACTGCCCTTTATGGGTCAGAAATAGCATTAGACAACTTGATTAGCAGTTTGTTTCTTTAGCCTGTATTTATTCGTTGTATATATATTGACTTCTCAGATTATGCTGAAGGGCTGTAAAGAAGATGCAAACAATAAAAATATAAATTGGGAGTTCTTTGGAAAAAATTTGTTGGGGGGATGCTGAGCAGAGTCTCACAGTTTTAGCCATTCAGGAAGAAAGTTACACTTTGGAAGAAGCATTAATTAGCTTTTAGTATAACTCACCTGATGTCATTTTACCTGACTCACTAAATACATATTGCCTCCTTCCTAGTACATCAATGTTTGTTAAGGATTGGGAGAGGGTTTTTTTTTCATTGACTACATGAGGGGTCCCAAATCTGTTATCCAGGTTTTTCAGGTGGAAAAGCTCTGCCAGCATTGCCAGCAAACCTGTTCATACACACTAACTCAGGCCTGAGTGGGTTACTGAGAGAAGTCTGTCTACTCTTTCTTAAATTATTCAAGAACATCTTAGTTTTGTTTCTGGCAGCTGCTTAGAGGGTGACCCCTTCATACTCCTGGCCTGCAGTGTTAGCAAGTGCAATAGAAGAAGGAAGCTTAAAGGAGCATTTTAAAATTTTGGTGAAAGAGCACTAAACCCAGATAGAAGAGGTAATGAAGGACTTATCTGCATGATTTCTATCTCGAAATAGGGTAAAATAAGGTATTCTCAAATAGATAATGTCATTGTCTAATAACAAAGTCTCAGAAACACTATTCCATACACCTGAAACAAGAATTATTATTGCAGAAAATCCTCTAGACATGGAAAAGTGAGGAAATCATGGCTTAAGTTTAGATATGACTTTGGTGGCAAGGATTATACACACTTCAGTAAAGTCTCTGACTACACATTTCTGTCTGGAAAATGAACCTTGTTTTTCTTTCCTCAACGACACACGTTTGTTCATTTTCCTCTTTGCTCTTTCATATCTAGAGGTTTTTTCTTGGATATTTTTTCAAATGAAAAGAATACTTTGCAAAAGAAATTCCCAGTTTCCTAATGATTTTTATTTGTTGATGAAGTCAGTTATACTGGATATGTTACATTATAAATGGCAATGCTTTGACAAGAAGATGTAATCAAGGTCAAAGAGTCATGTCTAAATTTATACATGCGCATAAATATATGCATTAATAATATTTACTTACCTATATAAACAAAGCATTTATAAGGCAATGTGCTTATTGAATTGCACATTGAATCTGAACTTGCAAGTGTAATGCAAGCAATGGATCAAAGCACTGCTTGAAAATGTACAATGGAGGGTGAAAAAATAAGCCCAGCCTAAAAAAACCCCTGCTATAAAAAAAATCCTGCTATTTTAATTATTATATAAGACATAAATTGGGATTTAGATTATGCTCTACACATTGACTCAAGATAGCCTGAAACTAAAGTTTTTAAGATTTAATTTTCTGTTGCTATTAATGAATATTACAACAGTAGCTGCCCCCTGTGGCTTGGTATAAAAAACAGTGTGTATACCTAGCACAACATTTGCAGACCTCCTCAGTTTTGTGTTTTTAATGTGATGAAAAATTGTACAAGTAACAAAGGAAAATGTCATGGTAACTAAAACATTTCCTATACATGTATTTTAGAGAGAAGCTAAATCAAAGGTCTTCAAAGAATTACTAGGGTTCTTTCTAGGAGGTTATTGACAAATATGTAGTTTGTCTTCTGAGTTTGTGCCTCTTTCACAGATTGGTGTATTTGTGATCCCACAGGCAGGAATAAGTGTCTGTAATTCATTTCTCCTTGTTAACTAGTGTGCTTTTGTGTGTAGGATGATTGACAGCAAACTCGGCTTAGTCCCAACGGATGAGCTTGTTAGCAAAACCCTAGCATCCTATCTCTAATAAAGCATATCAGCAGTACATTTTGTCCTATCTATTAGCCTCTCTGTTTCTTTTTTGTGAAAAGCTGAGTGTCCCTTTGAAGCAATGACAAATAAACCCCTGAACTGAAGTGCTAGGCTGCCTTATGGACAGCTGGATAGTAAATGTCACACCGTGTATAGAATGCCTATTATCAGAGTGAGCCATTTGTTCCATTCCTTTCAGTATCTTAATGTAATACAAAATTGCTAAATCAAGCCCCATGTCTGTGACAGAACATAATTAATGAGAAAGCAGGAGCCAATTCAACACTCTTTATTGGGACCTAATTGGCTCAGGCAACAGAGTTGTCACTCAACAAGAGACTTCCTTTAAAGCAATTTTGTTCTTGGTTGTATTACAGAGCCTATTAAATTGTCCCCTCCTTGATCACACAAAGAAGTATCTGCATGCAATAATTAGCTTTTCCAAGGGGATTTTTTTTAACTCTTTCAATAATAGCACATTTTCAAGCACTGCTGGAGGAAACACAGCACAGGGATATGTGCAGCCTCTGGACTGAATAATTGTAATACATGCATTTTGGGAAAGCCTGTGAGGACTGCATCAAAGCTATGGCCAGGACATAATGGGGTGACCTGATTTCACAGAAGGTCGCAGGTCAAACTGGGCACCTAATATTGCACTCTGTGCAAACTGTTCAGCTAAAGGAGCAAGTGAAAGTGTAGAGGTATGGTTTGTTTAACTGAGTGCTTGCTTTCTGACAAAATTTTAAGCCGTCATGAGGGAGGAGAGGTCCTATTTCCCAGTGCCAGTATCTGCAGATGCTAATACCACCATGAGCAGCCATTTATTTTGAGTAAGACTCAAGGCCTTGGAGTCTTTTTTCAGTAATTATCCATCAGAATTTCCTGGACTTTGTGTCTCAATCAGTAGATTATGGGAGAGTAAACTGGGAAGTCTGTTAGTTTTAAGAGAGATTTTTTTTGCCATCCCAAAAACAAACTTCACACTTTGTACCTAAGTAAGAAGGAATTCTAGAACTTGGTTCTGTAACCTCCAAAAGCATAGATTTCTACAACTAGTCAAAAGCCAACTTACTCAAACCCAAAATACATCACTGATTGAAGTCCAGTGATTTAACCACCTTCAAAAATATATAGAAATGTTCACTATGTCTGTAGCTTGAAAAAATTAACTTATTTTCTAGAAAATTTCAGCTGCAGTTACTAAGCCTCATAAGAACTTATCTGTAAGCCAAACAGCAAAATGAGGGGGTCCTGAGCCAGTTGAATATCTCCGTGTTTAGAAAGGCTCATTGTAAGTTGAACATCACATTTTCTGTTCAGTTTAAAGAGAATATTGTAGTGAAGGATGTGGCCCATGTTTTTTCCCAAAATTGTCACATAACATCCTGTATAACATCTATTAATAGATATGTAAATTGCTGTATTAGTTGTTAGTCTTGGAGGAAGCTAAGTGTAAGAAATCAGTATATTTGGGGTTTAGCAACCAGTAAATTTTAGTTCTTCCCTCTTATATCTTCAAAAGACTAGAATGATGTGACTAATCATATAAATAATAGTGTATTATCACTTATTATTTTCTTCAGGGTAAAAATTCCACGGATTTCAAAGGGAATTACAAAAACAGAATTAAAATAATGCAGAATGTTGGTTTTTTTTTTTATTCCAGAGAAACGTGTTCAATATTTAATGCTATATATGCAGTTATATTAGGTGACTGTGATGAACATGTTTTGATTTGCACGTTTTATGTAGCTTTTTTAGTGGTAGAAGTTCATTGACATCTGCTCTGATATGCAGACTACAACATAGCCACCACTTCGAAGGCTCAGCTAGATGATAATACATATATTACAAAACCATTTGTTTTCAAATATAGTAATGTGCAAGACAAAATCCTAAATGCAAATGTTAATCAACAATGTCCTTTCACAGGTGCTTCATGAAGTCTCTGAAAGCGTATATTCTGAGTACAGTTTTATTAGCTTATTCTAGTAACAAGTGAAAATGATTACAAAAACTTACATAATCTAATTTTCTTTAATTAATCATATTCAATCAACATTATAAAAATAACATGGTATGTTATGATTAATTCTACGTGGTATAGAATACTAATGGGTACTGAAGAATTTAAAAAATTACAGCAGAGGCATCTACTGAGATGATTTTTGACAAGTCAAATTAGAATGTTAAAAAGATAAACATTTAAATTGAAATATTTTACCAAACAAATATTATGTGGAAAAATAGTCATGGAAATATATTTTGGGAATATATTCAAAACAGCACTGATTGATTTCATTAGATAAAACAGTTCTCTGATATTTAATTTTCATTCAAAAAGTACTGGAGTTCCTAAGTGAATTGCCAAGCTTCTGTAGTTTTGGGCATCATAACTGTATAACATGAGTTGGATGCCATGCTGTTTGAATATAACACAAGACCAAAAGGCTGTTTCTCATTTCAGAAAACCTTGGGATCCAGATATTAGTAACAGTCTCCTGACAACACATAGGCTGAAGTTAGATATCTCCACATGTCTGTGCTTGAAAGGTCATTGTCACTGATGACATAAAAGTGAGGTCTAATCAAGAGAGATATATGACATCATTTGGTTGTCAGTGCAAACAGAACTAGAATGTGTGATTCCAGGACTGGTGGTTATTAATACTTCAGCAACTGAAAAAAGACAATCCATATTAGTATTGTGTCTCTATTTAATGCATAAGGACAACATCTTGCATCTACATTAGCTGACAGTGGCTAAGAATAGACAAGAATTAGATGTGTGTTTTTGTGAATTACATAAACAATGTTATTATGATGCATAAAAAACCATTGTTTAGGTCTGTAAGTTTTTCCTTCTTACATATGCAAGGACCTCACAACAGATGTCTCAGTAAGGACTGGTTTACATAGTGGCTTTGAACTGCTTCCTTGTTTTGATAAACAAAGCATTGTTGTAATTAGTAAACTGGGCAAAAAATCTGAGTCAGGTCAGAAATCCTTCCATCATTTTTTGAGTCTAGTATTATCCTGTAATACTCCATAATGTTGCCCTAGGAAAATGACAACAAATTCCTTAGCATACAATTTTCCAGAATATTATGAAAATGTCATCTTTTTCATGTAAATCCTGTCTGCTTTCTTCATCTCATACAGAAATGTAATAATACTTGTCCTAGTATCCTGGTCCCCTGTTGCATAATTTTACACAGGTCATTATATTTCAGAAACAAAAATATTGAACACTCTAAGCAGTCTTGGATTTCCAGGCACTAACTCTGAGGGAGTCTGCAACCTCTGAATCTGTCATGTAACCAGACTTTTCTTCAGCACAAAGTATGATTAAAAGTAATAACACATGTCATACCACTGTGGCAATGCCAACACAGAGGATGCGTTTCTACAGAACAGATGGTACTTGCAATGCTAAGAAGTCTATTCTCTTCATTTTACCTCATTGTTGCTTGGCTTCTGTGCCTTCTCACACACGTCACACATTTGAAAGTGTGCACAATGTCCTCTTTCTAAAGGGCATGAGCGTATGAACTCATATAAACAAGATCAGAATGCAGATTAATTTATCTAGAGCATAATTCAATATAGATTTTAAAACAATATTAATATTTTAGCAGCAGAACTCTATGGCTATTATTTTAGCATCTAAGGAATTTGTAATTTTGAAAAGCTGGGAAGGGTAGTACTCATTAAAAAAACCTAGCAGGGATCAATTCACCTACTATGCTACAGATACTAGTGTGAAATATAGCAGTTTCAAGAAGTGCTGAGTAAACTACAGTACAATTTAAGACTGAACACTATGAAGAATAATTTAAAAAACAAAAGAGTTGTGAGGCATGCAGAATTCCATCTGACCTTCATCCAAAATTGATGCTCTTGTAAAAAAATCATGGGATGCAATGATAGTAAGTGTTTTTAAAATATCATTCACAAGTTGGCATATCTGGTATTTCAGTAACTGACAGTAAGATACCAAGGCAAGAAGTTACACCTATAAGGAACCTGAGAAAAGAGCATTGTATATTATATAATCAGTACAATATCTTCAAGATCTTCAATTTCCTTTATAGAAGTGTAAAATGTCCAAAATAATGTTAATGCAGATTTTGCAGATCACAAACGGAGGAAGAAAGGCTTCAGTGTGTACAGAAGGAAGATACTGTTCTGGGTTATGACTCAGTAAGTCTATGTCCTGCTCCAGCAGTTGTTCTGCTTGTTTATTTCTCAGCACAAGAAGTGAGGTTCACGAGTTCAACATTCTCAGATACGGTATGAAGAATCAGGAAGAGTTAGAACTACTTCAGTGAGCAAGCAGGAATGATCTGCTGTGTGGGCACCAAAACTAGTCTACTAAGGAACGAGTTCATATAAGGTGTAGTAATAAAATGTGGCTTCTTTCTTGATCAGCAAAGGTGTGAATAATGGCACTGAAAGCCGGTTTATGCATTCTTTTCGGCAGCCTGAAAATTACACAAATGACCTCAAAATAGGGCAAAATTAACTGCCATGATCTATCCATGTGTTATCTGAAAAATACTGACAGCCTGCTTAATCCTCTTCTATGGCTGCCTGTGGGGTCCCCTGTACTAAGAGATATGTGATATTCAGCCTGAATAAGAGTTGGAAAAATGCTAGCATATGTCGCTTCTATATTTAATGTCATCTGCAACATTCCCCGTAATTTTTTATGCAATCAGTCTTTCCTGCAATCAGTCTAGTCTAAAAAGACCTGTTAGAGTAAATTGGTCAGCCTGTTACATCTGCTTATCTTGATGGCTAGACAGAGAAGACTGCTAATTGTATGGTATATGATAGAGTCTTCACAATGGCCAGTACAGCACAGTGACTCACAAATGATGCAAATATTTTCCTTCATATTTTTTTCTGCTAATTGACTTTGTTTTCTTTCTCTTTGATTCATATTCTCAGGAAGGAAACGTCTTGTGAATCACTGGCCTTTATTGTATTATGTCTGAAATTTAGGTAGGACACAAAAAGTGGGCAAAAATAAATTATTCTGCCCTTTGTTATCTACTCACTTAAGGGATGTTAACTTTTTTGAACTTTGCTAGCCAAGAGATGCTAACAGAATATGTAGCAATTTGTATAAATATTTCAGGGTAAAAGAATTACTTCCCCTTGTTTGTCTCAAGCCCTTGGATCATTCAAAGTTAAAGCAGCAGAAATCCTTGAGGCTTACTACAATCTCAGTGTTGAACCTGTATATTACAAGTTATGATCCCTGTGAATAGAAGGCATTTTGTCATGTTCCCCCCCATTGTCTTTCTTGCTGTGACATTCTAAACAGACTTCTGGGATCTCTTGGCAAATTCAATGCATTATTTGTGATCCCTTTCTGGTAGACGCTTCCTGTCAGCCCAGGGAACAAAAAAATGATTATGAGGAATATGAATAAAACTCCTTCAAAAGCTGACATAGGCATTGACTACAGGTTAAAGTTCTTCACACAGCTCATCAGTGGGGAAGAAAATGACGTAAGCATTGTACTTCTTTCGACCTTTCAGTACATTTTTCATTTTGGCTAGGAATTTTATGTGAAAAGTACTTTATCATCTCAACAGTTTTTAAAATAACTATAAAAACAGTTCACCCTCAGACAACACATAAGGCTTTATTTGGGAAAGAGAATTAGTACGATAAAGCTGACAGTCACTCTTTATTCAGGAGAGATTCAGCAAGCTGTTACTACTTCTGTTTTGAACAAGAAACATTAAAAAATTGTTATTTCACTGAAATACAAGGTTGCTTAGACACTGAAGAGTAAGGAGTTTCTTTGGTGCTAAAAAGTGGATGTGAGCATATCTGTGTGCAAATCACCTAGGAAAAGACAAATAAAGTCAGAGAAACAATCAAAATGCCATAGAGACAAAAAAGTAAAATGACCCTGAAGAAAGACTGGAAATGCCTCCTAAGAGAGGAATTTTGGGAAAATGCTGAGAAATGTGAGAAGACAAATTGTCTCCAGCCATTTGATTCATGCTGTGTTCTTGGAATTTTGTAAATTCTTTGTAAATGAACATGGTCTATCAAATAGTTTCTCTCCTCTAATGGAAATAGTTCAAAGCATTTGACTGGTTATGTTAATATCAAAGGGATGCAATTGCTATTAGATTCTGTATTGCTCTTCCAGAAAAGCCATACGTGAAACTGTTTAGTGAAAGCAGCTTGGGAGTTAGAGCCTCAGCTAATCCCACTTTTGTAGATATTTAAAAAGGAATTTACATGATAAGACTCCGAAAATTTCAATGCTCACTATATGATATTTGTGCATGAAGATTTAATAAAGGGTGTGTAATTTTCCAGGCCAAACCCCCAAAGAGTTGTGGATTGAGGATCCATTGTGAGAATAATTCATATGACACAAAGAAAAATGATAGAAAATGGTATTTCCTATAATTTCTGATTAATTTTTAGGAAAAAACCCTCTGATTATATCTTTTTAAAACGTTTCAGCTGCCTTAGAATTGCCACTAAGTTTTATCACTTCTCCAGTGAAGAGGAAGAAATAAATTGATTTGTAGAAACCAAATTAAAAAAAAAATCAATCTCAACAATAATTTGATTTTTATGGGAATGTGGTCCCTAGACAGCCAACATGCTATACAGAGATGTATTTTATCATTCTGTATACCTTACTGAGATTTATTGATGTGGCATATTTTTATGTTATATTTATTTTTTAAAAGGATGCTTTTTTATTAAAATTAACTAGATCTACTGTGCTATTAAATATGGAACATAGACCATAATATAACGCCACATAGCTAGACTGTTTTAGGTTATCAGATGCAGTTAGCGAGTAATATAGCACATGGAACTTATGAAATAGCGAAGTTGAACTGTACGTTTGTAACTCTACCAAACTTTCATCTCATTCTCTATGCTGACTGTTGAAGAAAGAAAATTATCTTAAACATTTTGCAAAATCCAGGCTCTTTATCGAACACTATTACACTTGTGTGTGATTTGACTTGCTTTTTAATACTGAAAATTCTTAAAATCAAGTCTTCAGCTACAGATGAAAACTGAAGAACCTTAGTCTAGGACTTGAAACTGCTGTAATAAGAGCACCAAGAATTCCAAATGCTGTTATGTTCATTAGAGAGGGATTGAGAGATGTTTATAGTTTAGATAAAATAGGATCATATAATTAGTATACTAATGAATCTAATATAGATGTGACACACATATTATCAGTGTCAAATACATAAAGTCTTGCAAATAATTAAGCAATTTTAGTAGTCCATTTTGCTGATGCAAGGCTAAATCATGTCCAAGTTTATTTAAGAAGCAGCCAAAACAATTAAATATTTTTTCAAATGTTGTGTCCTTCACATTTTTTCTATCCTAGTATTTGTGATAACTGGAACTGAAACCTGCAGATTTCTTGGTATTTCGGAGTATCAGTACAAAGGAGAACATGACTGTATGATGACTAAGAAAAATTGTCATTTGATCAGGCAAAACTTTATATAAAGGAAAGAAACATCAGATTTTTGTAATTATACTGGATAGCCTATTCTTAAGTGTCTTAATATAAATCAGGTTATTAAAAATACTTACATAGTTTTAATGTGCAGTTCTACTGACAATTATTATGTAAGCAGACATTAGAACAAAAAGAATTCAGAAAATAACAAGGAATACTAAGTATGTCCATGTGAAATTGGTGATTAAGAAATCCACAAAGCCACTGACTTCAGTTCCTCATTAATTTCTTACTCTGTTTCCCTCAAATAGTGTCTCTCTTATTTTATGTTGGCCACTCCTTTTGTACACTACATTGTCTTTATCTTCAAACTAAATTAAGTTTAGGATTTTACAAATCTCACTGACGTGTAAAATGATTACAAAGATGTACTTCCAAATACCATTTAGGGACCCTGATGGCAAACATGGTGATCCAAATAACACTTAGAGCATTACATCATTTGCCATTCCAAACTGCATCGAGGCACATAATTTCCCATCTTTCTTAGTATGTATTAGTGTTACTATTATTAATCTCAAAGACTTACAGTTTGCTATAGTGTCTTTGTACATATTTCTAGACCTTAAATTAGAATTTTCAAAGTATTAATTTTTTGTGTACTTTCTCATTTGAATGCATTGCTTTCACAGACATTTGAAAGAGGACACAAGCCCTTTTCAACAACTTATGTTAAAACCAGTATATGGTCAAATAACTTACAAATTAAACCTAGAGCGACTCATATTTCAATGGCAGCTCCTGAGATGTTAGTTTAGTCTTCCTCATACCACTAATTTACACAGCCATTTTGACTTGAGACATGCAAATTAGCAGCCAAGAAAGAATGGAGATTAACTACTGAGATTGCAAGTAACATCCTCTTAAAATTAATTAGCATTTTGGCTTAACTTTATTTTTAGGTTCAAAAAAATCAAGATAAAAATGTTTAATATCTTTTTTTGAGTGGAAGTCAATACTTGACATAAGCAGCCAAATTTTCAGAAAATTTTGATTTCCTTTGAAAATCAGATCCTTTTGTAATGCACCTTTTTTTTTGGGTCCTGATTGAATGGCAAATGAGCCATTTGAGCCATGAGGTTTTTGCCTCTACTGTTTTACCTTCATGTTAGGATTGCTTTTTTCCTTATTAGGAACTTGTGCCTATTGTCCTATTGCTCCTACCAGTATTTTTGTACCACTTATTGCATTTCTATGCATTTCCAACAATGAAGCATAGTGGCATTTCAGAATTTTTCTAAAATAAAAATTAAATATTAGGCACCATCTTTCACTTTTTACATTATCAGCTAAATAAGTCTTCAAAATTAAAAACCTGAAAAATCCAACATTGTGCCCTAATTTATAAAAATATTTCATATATATAAGTAAAAAATATACAGTTTATGACCATCAGTATACAGATATGGAGCAAGTTTCTTAAATAAAAACACCAAGAACATTTTTATGTGAACATGTGAGTCTTCAATGAGGATCATCAGTTATCTTTTACAATGACATAATAAGGGAAGTGCTTCCATTGTTATTTTCACAGTGCAAGACAGAGTGCACTGTGAAACACTATACTTTCTTCCAGAGAGCTCTTCATGGAAAAACAGACTCAAAAGTGCAATATCCATACTACCTGAACTTTGAGAAAAGTATTTAATGCATTTCTGCCAGTCCATAATAGCGATATCACTTTCTAGAAAGCCTGCTGGGCTGAGTTGCAGGACTGAAAATGTGCTGTTTCTTATTTGGTCTAGTCACCAGTATAGTCTTACATACATAATCACCTTCATCTGAAGATCTTTACTTCCAAAGAGCTGTTCTATAGTTAAACTCATTTTTGAATTTTCACGTTATTTCCTGAACCTATTTTGTCTTTGAATCAGTCAAGTGCCTTATTCACATCTAATTCAGACTTTGCAAAACTAGACATCGAGGGCTACAATTTATGTTTACTTTATAAAGATATTATACAGGCTTTTAAAGAAAATTGCCTGGTGGGAAAAATGAAAGCAAAATATATAATACACAGTTCTATCACAAAGATTTTTTAACTTGGTGAAAAATGAAAAAGCATAGACCTTGAACTGGAACAATTATGTTACATGCTTGCTCTTACAATATTAACGTCATGTTTTGTGATGAGATCTTACCACTGAATCTCCAGTGGTTACTGCAGTTCAGTTTAGGAAACAGTAACACAACTGCCTAATCTGCTGTAAGACTTAGATCCTTATGCAATTTTTATTTCTCAGAGGACAACACTGTGTAAACATAAGTGAAATGACATCAATAAAGTCTTTCGTGAAGTACTTAGTGCTTAAAGAATTAACAGAAAATTATCTAATGATGGTGAAAGAGGAAGTCAGTGAAGAATCATAAAGTATTCAGAATAAAACTAGTGTTACAGTCTGTTAACTATTTTATTTCTATTTATGTATTATGAAATATTTTTATTTGAATCACTTTGAGGTATAACAGTTTAGGTTAACCTTTGAATAAGGTTACAGTATTATATATACATATATATGTATACACTCTTTCCACATAGTAGGGAGTAAGTGGAGGTAATAGAGTTTACCTTGTTTCTTCTTTCTCACTGGCCGGAATGGGTGACATTAACCATCTTTTACTTATCAGATGATACTGCTTAACAATCGTGTCATTGATTGTGTGCCATCACTGAGAAGGAACAGAAAAAAATCATATGGATGAATCAAAAAATAAAAAGCATATGTAAAAATACTTCATTCAACCATCAATACTTTAATAGCGTATTATTCTGTGTGTTATCTGGAAAAGACTGAGGAAAAAAATCTCATGAACTAAACTGGCCACCACTTGACAAAAACATTTTCACCTTCTGGTCATGGAGGTTAGTCAAAGCTGCAAGAATAAATTGGCCTGTGGGATTAGTGCATGTGATAAACCACTATTTTATAATATGAAAAATGATACATCATACTGATTTTCTAAGCACAACTCTCCGCAGTATTAAGCAGACTTACCGGACACTCCCAAAACTTGATGCCAACTTTCATGGAAAAGCTTTCAAATTAGTTGATATTTATTCTTTTTGTTTTTTTCTTTTTTTTTTTCATTAATGTGCTGCTTTTACAGACCATAAAATTATTTATTGAGGGGTTTCTTTAAATACATGATTAAGTGCTCTTTTCTGATCTTTTACCAGCATTATCAATGAATTCTGGAACAGTCCTGTAACAACAAATTTACTGGATCTGCATGATGAATAGTAATAATATACTACAGAAAATGTCAGACTTTTTACAGACTTCCACTAAGTGGACAAAAACATTTCAAATACAGCTTTCATAACCTCCGCTGTATCAGCAAATAAGACTAAAAAAATAATAGAGTCTAGTTGCTTCCTAAAGGCATTCCTACTACAACTCCACCTAAAAGGCGCTGATCATTTTTCTTTGGAGACTAGGGATAGCCCGAGGGAATGGCATGAAATTGTTTCAGAGGAGGTTTAGGTCGGATATTAGCACAAGGTTTTCCCCCAGTGGGTGGCTGGGCGCTGGAAGAGGCTCCCCAGGGCAGTGGTCACAGCACCAGCCTGACAGAGCTCAAGAAGCGTTTGGACAACGCTCTTAGGCACAGGGTGTGACTTTTGGGGTGTCCTGTGCGGGGCCAGGAGTTGGACTTGATGATCCTTTTGGGTTCCTTCCAACTCAGAATATTTTATGATTCAGTGATTCTAAGTTGCACTGAAATACACAGGCAAAAATAAATTAAATTGGATGATTTACTAAAATGCATTGTAGAAGAGCCCTTGTCACAGTTCCCATTCCTGGGACTTCCAGGTTCTAAGACCTGTCATGTTTTGTAATATGGCACTTCAGTTTAAAAAGAAAAACAAACAAATAAAAAAAAAATTCCTTTCTGAAAACTGATTAGTAGAAACACTGACATACCAAGTTGAAAAATTCTTTCAACAATAAAAACTGGAGATTGCTCAATTAAGTGAGCTGCATTTTCAAAGTATGCGTCATTGTTGAAAAAATTTGTACTATGCAGATAGAGAAGAAAGTTAAAATCAAAATATGGTAAATTTCAAAGGGGCTGTTCTGGAGTAGAAGACAGATCTTTCTCTGCCAAGAAAAATGTGCGGTAATCTATGCATTGGCTTTCACAGGCCTTCCATCTCCATAAGAGAAGTTCTTCAGACACCAGTTCAAACTCTGACCTAAATTTTGAGGGAGCTGTACTGAAATCTGCCATGGAGTAATCCATAGATTTCTAACTGTTTTGAAGAACAATATATGGCCACTGTGTACAATACACAAATAGAGTCCAGTTTCTGGCTCTGTATTCTGAGCTATTGAAAAATTAGTCATATTGCTCAAGAAAAATAGAATCCATGCTTGCAGTTTGAGAGGATGTCAGTAATAGCTTGTCTTGAATTTCAATGCTGTTAGGACAAAGCCTTAAGCACTTTTCTGAAGAAAACACAAAATAATTTTTGTATACTTTATAAAATTTTCTTTAAAATTCAAGCTGTCGCTCAGTGACCTTAATCTTGAATTTAGCAATATAAGTATCTTGTAGAGAAGTGTCAGCTAAAAAGAAATAAGTGGTCCAGTATAATAGAGCTATTTCTAACTCCTATGCTCTGATAAAATGTCATCTTTGTGATAACCAGTCGTCTATATTACATCTACTATCAAGAGCTAGAATTGACATCTTGCTGGGAATATTAAGGTAAGTCTTGATTGACACAAAGGGAATAAGCAGATCATACATGCTTGATAATATTTACTCACATTTAAACATGAATTTGGTTTATCTCTATTTGCTTTCCTGTTGGGCATATTTTCTATGAATATATAGATATTCAAGCTACACTGTGTAAAACCTTCTTGGCACAGCTTACAGCTGAAAGGAACCTCATCATAAAGCCACTATACAATCAAGTAAACAAGATTTAGAAATCAACAAGAACTTTTATGCTCCCCTTATTGGGTTACAAGATTATAAAATCTTAAGCTTGGTCATAAGGTAGGAAAAAATGTTTCTGAAAATTAGGTGTACTGTAAAGCTGACATGACACAATCACAAATCAAGATGATTATATTTATTACTGAGTATTATGCATTATACAGGTACTATCACCCAAAGTCTGTGCACAGAACTAGAGTTAGAAAATTTGAATAAGAAATCTGAGAAATTTTTGAGATTATTTTGTCAGAAGACATCTCCTTCCATAGCAATCATGCAGACTCAGAATCTTAGAATAACCCAGGTTGGAAGGTATCTCTGGACCAGTGCTCTGTGCAAAGCAGGGTCAACTTAGAAGTCAGAGCCAAATTCGGAGTTAAATTTCCAGTCGAATTTTTCAACATATACAAGCATGGACATTCCACAACTTCTCTGCTAACTTTGCACCCTATAATTCTGATGTGGCAGCTATCAGCCATTTGCATGAAAAGTAGCATTTAGGGATCTTACATATGTTCACCTCCTTGGCTCAGCTCAGTGAGTAGAAAGAAAAAAGAAAGACTGCTCTGACAATGGACAACTCTCTGTGGACATAAAATTATTTTTCTTACAAGTTACTCTTTTGGACTCTCCCCTGATACATGAAGTATACCTGTAACAGTTACTGAAAATTCAAAATAGAGATGATGATTAAAGATGGGCTATGGCTGCTGCAGATTTTAAGCTGCGTCATATCAGGAGTAGCTGTCCTTTGGTAAATTTCTGTATAGGGGATTGAAAATGAAATTACAGACTCTTTGAAATGCACAGAATTTAATAGTCCAAATTGTATCTTTTTTAAAATTCTATATTCTCTAGGCTGCAGATGACTTACTCTATGAAAATCAACCTCAATCAACATCAAATAGGCCCTTTGTCCCTTCACTGTTCCCACTGTAAAATGAACTATAGGAGCTTATCCCCCTGGATAAAACTGATTTAACATATGTGCTACCATAATAAGCATTTCTTCTCATCACCTGTTAAAAAATTTGAAAATTATTCAATACAAAAACTTTGAAAATGTCCACAGAAATGAAAGTTGTTATTTCTTGTTTTCTTCAAATTTGATGCAAATGTAACTGTGGAAGACTCCTCACTTTCTTACTTAAAACTGACAACTGTAAATTCATTCCTAAATAGATACTGTGACTTTCCTCTTCAGCCTCACATGATTGCTCCAAACTGCTCTTTTGGATCACAACTGTGTTCCATTAATGTTATGTATTATATATATAATTTAAATTGGAATCTGTAACAAAATACATTTAAATATCTGCCTTTGCACTTGTTATTCTACTGCATCCCTTTACAAGCACTTTACAGAAAACATTTAAAATCACATTGTACTAGTATTGTAAATCATGTAAATTATCTTTGGTTTCAATTTGAAAAGTGTTGGTGATGGACTCTGAGTAATTTTTTGTTTCATCAGTAGAGATGAAAGGGAATGAAGCAGAGTCACTAACAAAATTCAGCAAGAGCTATAAAGAAATAGAAACTACTCTTAGATATATTGCAATATCAGAACGTAAAATATCCTATCATAGCACAGGTAATTGAGTCACATGAAACTGTAAGCTTATAACTATAGCCAAAACTTAGAATCATGTGGATATATATCAAAGACTGAATGTGCGGTTACTACTAAAGTCCAAAGGAGTAAGAGACTCCAGTATATTTCTGATTATAGTTTTAAAAATTAAAAACTACAAAAAAGCAACTCCAAACTAATCTATTAGAGGAAAAGAAGGAAAACAAGGGTTGTTACTAACAAAAATTTCCAACAGAAAGCTTGACCAAAATTTCCCTCTATACGTAGCTTTCAGAAATACGCAAACAAAATTAATCCAAAGCAGGTTTGACACATGAAGAAAATGATAAACCTCCAGTATATCTCTGTAGATTTGCTCTATATTGGTCGCAGTCTCTACAGATGAAGAAAAATTAGGATGATCATCAAACAGCAGCTGGAAACCCAACGGTGTTCTAACTTTCATTTTCAACATATGCTTGTAAAGTGTCGGTAAGTTTTAGAGAAAAAGACAAAGCACGATACTTATTTCTTTATCCTGTATAAAAGCCAAGTTAATTTAATAAACATTCATTGCTTCGAGGACAGGATATAAATAAAGAAAATATATTCTCACACTACCCAAGAATAAACTTAAAAAATGCTACCCTAGATTTTTGGTGGTGTTATCAGTAATCCTGTCTATATTTTTCCAAACAAAGGCAGGCTAAAACCCCAAACTTTTTTTGCATTCACTTAAAGATTCTGTAGCATTTAAAAATTGACAGACTAAAACTCATCTTGAATTTTGGTGATTCAGAATCAAGGAAATACACTGTTGTATTGGCTAAGCTGATATAAGAAGGGATAGAATCACAGAAATTTAGCTTCTTCAGATTCTATGAACTATTTCCAGACAGTTGTTGAGTACAGTGTCTGTGTGGCACTATACTAAAGACTGAGGCTGGCTATATTTTACATAAGCCAAGAAATGGAAAGTATTGAAGGGAATTCGGCTACCAAAATGGTTCCATATAGTACCTTTGAGAAAGGCACAGCACAGAAAAGGGTGTGCTAGGAGAGAAGTAATCTTCAGAGAGAAAAGGCTAAGCAATATTAGGAACAAAAGTAGTGGAGGAATTTAAACTGAAATCCAATTCAATAACAGTAGTGTTTCAGTGCTCAAACATCTGTGGAAATTTATTGCTACATTAGAAGTAGTAGGATGTTAAATGGTTTGGACTCAGAGGCCAAGTACCAAATGCTTGTCTTTCTGGAGTAAAGACAAGAAAATGCATTTCTTAGAACAATTACCAGGCTCGTCCTAGAACAGTGAGTTTATTAAAGGGTCGTGCCTGAGTATATGATCATAACTGAGATTTTAAAAGGATGCATAGGCAGTAATTCCAAAATGAGTAACGTCACCAAAGAAATAATGGTAGTTGTTCTTTCTCCTATAAGAAATGTAATTGAGCTTCAATAATGGTGTCAGTTCAGGAATTAATCAAATGTATCAGATCAAGGAATGCAACTGGGGCTTCAGTAATGTCCTTGCTTTTAATCTCAGACCACAGTATAACTACTAAGATATTTTCGTTGTCTCTCATCTACACTGCTACTAAAAAAATTCAGGTGAAGTCAAGCCTTTAATTAAACTTTCATGACTCCATGATTAACATGCTTGTAATGATCTTGAGCTAACAAAAGTAGAGTGGCACATAATACTGGGAAGAACGAAGGCCATGGTAGAACCTGGCATTCTTCCACAAAGGGGGAACAAAAGATGATGTAGGTACCTACTTCCCACTTTGAAAATAGATTCAAATTCTTTCTAAGGTGAAAATGATCTCATACTAATTTCCAAAAGTTCTTATCACAAACCCACTACTCAGCTGGCATGAGTTCTAGTTGACAAACCCAGGGCTGACTAAAAGGGATAGCACAACTATCCTAGCATAACTAGGATTGAGAAGTATTGGCAGAATTGAGGAAGCCTGCCTACAGCTGTCTTGAGACAGTACTTTTCTTAATTTTAATTTCACAATATCTAGTGTGATTATCTAACCTAAAGAAAATCCCACATAACTTTGTAGTAGCACAACCCAAATGAGTAAAACTGAAAATATGCCAACCTGCTATTAATAACTGGCAGACTTGGATAGTAACTGCTGTTAATAGTTTCCCAGATTGTTTTGGGAAGAAGACAGCATGTCACCAAACTTCTAGGTAAAGCTAGTTTACAAGATAAACTAAACAGAAGGCTTGTTCTTTAGAAGCAATACACAATACTGTCATTACAAAAGCTTCATGTTTGGCAGAACAATGATTTTCCCCTTTGATCCTGGGATCTGTAAGACCCTGCAATTTTCAGATAGCAATGGCACAAGATCAAGGTCAATAGTATTTTTTTAAGATAACATTTTTTAACAAAAGGATAGAAGCACAGAAACAGCCAGGCAGCAGTTGCACATGTGGCATTCATGTTTTGTAATAATTTCAGTCTGAATCCTGCCAATATCACTTCATCTCAAGCCACTTGCTGGGACGCTGAGCACATCCATCCTCTCCTGTAGGCGTTATTTCTAACAAAGAGACTGTGCTTGGCTCCAGAGACTGCTAGTCTTCAGTTTCATGGGCACAAAAACAATTCAAAATCTACTATGAATAGTGAATAGAAAAAACAAACCCTTAGCTGTCAGTAGCAGGCACAGCATCATGGAGGGACTCTCCATTCATAGATAGCTGTCCTGTAAAAATAATCCTTGGCAGAAACAGGACTTGGAGCACATTCCAGGAAGAAAATTTTCTAGAAAGATTTCATTATTTTTCAGAGATTATTCCAAGATTTTTTGACTAGTCTCCAATCTTTTTTGGTATACTCACTTACCTATTACAAAATTTCATAGGCTTTCTACCAGCAGCTTTGGTGGTACAATACTTACTGTCATTAAACATTTATAAAAAATAAGATAGTATTTCTGAATAGAAAAGCACGCTGGATAAAACCAGCTACTGTTCTTAAAAAAACAAACAGTGTATGCATAAAGAAATGGAGATTTTAAAAAGTCTACAACAAAAATGCAGTTACCTAAATAAGAGTGGGAAAATATTTTGGAAGATATCTTAACTACATTTTTTTCTCCACTTTTGTACAGCACAGAGTTCATGCCCAATACTTCTGTGACTGATATTGCTGTAATACAATTGCGGAGGTAGCAGAACTTCGTGTGGCATGGAAGATGTGGGGTTTCATGTACACAGATCACTCAAATGTTCAATCTTGCACTGAGTGCATCAGATATCCTATTTTTTTTCTGAGCTCACGTGTAATTTAAGAATTGTTTTTAGCCTAAAGAGAGCAGTCTGCGTGTTCCCTGTACCTAGGGACCAGCATGTGCCATCGGACCCTTCTGGAAGCTCCCCCAGCACAGGTAGGAGGAGGAGCAGTCTCTGCAGGGCACTGAGTGTGCTATGACAGGTCTTGGCAGCTCTGAGGAGACTCTGCCCCCTCCACCCAAACCCCCTCCCGTGGGCCCAGGGGCTCCGTTCAAATCCAGGTCTGTGCTCTCACTCCTCGCGGCTGGGGAGGCCTGGCCTCGCCAGGCTGGGCTGTACCTGGTCCCGGTTATCCCCGCCAGCCCTCATCCTGACCTGTGGATTGCCATCCCGTCTTGGCCTTGCACCTGCCTTGTCAGCAGACACGGCCCAGCCTCTGGCTGCCCTCTCTGCCACTGTGGGTCTGGGTCCTGCCACCCGTGACTGTGCATGGCCACGGGTCACACAGGTGTTGTGGTGGCACCTCCAATACGCGTCTGAAACCATAGAAAACAAGCAAAAAACTGTTTAAAAAGTGCAGTTTCAGCAGTTTGGGGATTCTCTGATTTTTAAGAACCGCCACAACATAGCACCTGCTCCTTCTAATGAGTATAATGAACTGGAGCAGCAGGTTGAACTTCCCAGAGACAAAATATTCCTTTGTCTGATGTGAAGCTTTAACGCAAATTCTGAAGAAGGATTTCTTTCTCCAAAAAAACAGCATGGAGGGGGCAATGTTCTTCCATTCTAACAGAAGCTTCTCTTCAGCTTAGTTACATGTATTTCACTGTATTCCTAGGAAGAACACACAGAAGAAAAACACCTGAAAAGAAGCCATGTTGTGGCATGTGGTAGGCTATATCTCCAGAACACATGATGTGTGTCAGCTGAGGGGCAGGCTCATTGAATTGAGACATTAAAAAAAAAAACCAAACCACTTCAAGACTTATCATTGCACCTCTGCTTGTACTCAACATTTGGTAAGCTGAGAGGACAACCATGACATCTTATAAACTACTGCAGCAACAGATGTCCTAAGTATGGCACTCTCAGTACAGTCTGGATACAAAAGACTGAGATAGCTTTCAGCACTGTAGAAAAGAAAAGGTTATACGTTTGTTTAAATTTATTCTCAGGTCCACAAGTAATATATTGTCAGCATACACTTCATCAATATGCATATCCTTCTACAGAAGAAATCCTTCCAGGGACTTTTTGACAATATGTATCTTGCTAAAGGATTACTCAGTCAAAAACCTGATATTACTTTTCTGCTCAGTGATACAATGCAGTATGCTCAATACAATAATGGGCCATTATCTCTTGTTTTCTAAAAGATGCCTTGAACTGCAGATAGAAGCTTACCTCTCATTATAGCCTTTGCTATGTTAATGTAAAAATCCAAAACACTGCTGCCTCTGCTGGAAGGTGGATTTTTCATTTTCTGTTTTTACACTTTGTAAAGCACTAATAAAAGCCAAACATGTTTTGTTTAAAGGATCTCTACGGACAGATTATACCTAAGCTTCTACCAATGACAGTGTGCATATCTTATATCCAAATACCATGCACCTGCATCCCAGTTGCACTGAATTTACATCTAGGTGTTAAGTTTCTTCCCGTGCCTCTGATTACTCAAATTGTTGAGTAGTTAACTGAACTGAACTGTTCCAGCAATAATGGTGCATTTTACTTCTAGTCCGAGATAAAACTTGTGTGAAAGAGGATTTTTTAATGAAGGGGTTAATGAGGAATGTATGTCAAATCCAAAATGACTCAGCCAGTAATTCTCTGACATACAGTTTGGTTTGGGTATTTATTCTATTGTGTTTATTCCGTTCCTTTCGCATGCAAACCAGGAAATCAAAATGGCATGTCTACATAGAGTATTAGAGTGTAACTCATGAAGATCTGGCTTTTTACAGCATATAGGAAATGAGCTTTCTTCTCCTGCAGGTATCATCATTGAGAACCTTTCTTACTCCCTTTTTGTTAGAAATCAGAAGGTGTAGTTATCAGATGGTGATTACATAAAAAACCCCCAATATATTAGTCCTCCTTTTAAATTGGCATAAGCCACTGCTCTGGGTTAAGCTGGCATACTGACGCATGAATTATAAGGAAGAAGACTTATATATAGCCTATCCTCTCCGCAAGTACTGAATTTGACTCCTCTGTTAAGAATATCTGAGTCACTCAAGTAGACGTATTTGATGGGCATGTGATCTAATTGTGTTACTGCTAAACCTCAAACAGTTGCTATTAGAAGCAAATTAGCAAGAGACCTTTGGATAATTCTACCACTCAAATCAAAGTCTCAGCCAATTAGCCATCTTAATAAATAACAGTTCCCTAAAATGAGACCGGAAAAAGACACTAAATAAATATGCAAAAAACCTTATAAGGTGAAAAATTTGACAATTTTTCAAAGGTCAGGAAGGAAGCCAGGATCTAAATTAGATTAAAGGTTTGATTTTTCTACTCTTTTATCTTTATTCAGGCATATTGAAACCAAAATAACATTTTTTTCATTGTGATCACAGGCCATACCTTTGTAAAGAATTCAGTTCAGCTGCATGTCATGAGAGTCAGGAGGGTAGCTTAGAGCAAACAGTTTCGTCAGAAGTAATCACCAGGTAACCAGAGGCTTTTGGCTTTTTGTAGCCCTTTAGTTGTCTCAACTGTCCTGAAATCAGAATTGGTGCTCTAAACAGGAACAGTTTCCTTCTCCACAACATTAGTGCTTCTCTATGCAGAGAATGCATATTATCACATCCATGCATGTATAGCTGATCTCTCTGTCCCTTGCTTTGATTTTTTGCCTATGTTGTCCCAGCAATTTGCATCGTGTAATTTGCTACAGGACTTGAAGTTATCCCAACCAACAGGTCGTTATTGGAGCAAACTAACTTTGTATTCCATTGCTCTAGAGCATGTCTAAGCAAGATTCACGTCTAAGCATGATTCTAAGCAAGCCTTTTGGGAGACATGATGCTGCATATAAATATCCTCATACTATTTTTGTAGGAGAAGATCTGTAGAATAATTTCAAGAATAACTTGAAATAACATACCAGCCTGTAAAAAAAAAAAAAAAAAAGAAATTAGAGATGAGGAAAACTATGCTTTGCAATTGTGCAAGAGTGATAGAATTGATGATACTGTATGGTACAGGTTCTCATGACTTGGAATTGAATCCATATGAAGCTCCCTCATATGCAGAGAAGAAACAACACTTAGCCCAGTGTTGCTGCTGAATAATGCATTTCATACTTGCATTTTAAAAATCTACATTTAAATACTGACTTGGCTGACAAAAAATGCCCAGCATAGAGTGACTCAATTTCAGCAAAAGAGAGCTTTGTTAGTACAGACTAAAGAGGGGGATCATGTCATAAGTTACTACACGTATGATTACTGGCACTGGCAATTTATAGGGAATTAACTCACCTGATAACCTAATTCTGCTTCTGTTAAAGACAACGGTAAACTCCTACTGTCTAACATAGAAACAGAACCGAACTTGCAATATGCTGAGGAATTGACAGCTCTATACTCTACAAATTATAATGCTGCACCCCATTTCTTCTTAGCTGAATATATTTTAACACTCTGATTAAATAAATTGAAATAAATAAAAATATTTTTAACAAAATAGTCACAAACTTAGAGTGTTCTTTTCAGCTGAATATATATTTGTTTACTTTCATTTATCACACATAAATGCTTAGTCTTTAGTCATAACAGTTTTTCTGCATATGTAGAACATTATTCATGACGTATGTTTCATTTACATTGCAACATAAACAAGATATATATAAAAGAATTAAATTAATTTAAAGTTCCAGTTTAATTTACCTTTATTACAGCTGGTTTAAATCTATAAAGAACTACTTATTAAAAAGTCTAGAGTAGATTCTATAAAAAGAAGTTAAATTTATGATGTTTAGTATTACACATTATACAGCTCCTTTATTTTTTTGCTCACTTGATCATGCTGTGAAAAATTCATGAATATTTAGCTATTAAATGAAATGCAAAATTTTCATTACCATTTTATTGAAAACTTGACATCTTAAAATACCATACATACCATTAGTATTCTAGTGCATTGTCACCTTATTGAAAAATGCTGCTAAAAAACAATACCACCATTCAGAGAAAAAAAAATTGTCCGCCCAAGGCTATTAACTATAGTTCTACACATACATTAGTGACAAATAAGTGAAGCAGCCAATGCTCACAAAAGATGTCACTAAAATGCTAGGAAACAACTGTAACCATAGAAACCATCTCACACTGCAATCTGAACATCTTTTGTCAGTGTTTGACTAGAAATGAGATGCTTAAAATCATTAGGCTATCAAAAAATCTGAAGTCTCTTCATTGAAATTTACATATTTAAATATTTTGAAACCTGCAAAAACTTCAACATGATACTTTCATAAAATATTGTTTCAGCTCCTAGTCCTCAACTATCACTTTTGATATAATAACAAGGATTATAGAGAAAATTACTCCCTCCCCCAAAGTCTCCCCCACCAGACCCTATCTTTACTACATATACCATAGAAGAAGTCAACCTAAGCATTTAAAAAAACCCAAAACAACCCACCGTGAAAAACTGAGATGAGAATTAAGGACAATTTACACAACTGTCTTTAATCAAAAATATTCATAGGCATGGCATTCACTATTTCTGCTTACTGCTTCAATTTTTTTTTAAATATCTTCATAGACATGATCCCCTCTACTGACAGGATTAGTGATATTCTATAACCTTCATGAGATTTTGCACAAAATTTTCTACAGTCAAGAAAATACTTGAATAAGAAATTTTTTCAACTGACTTCTAAAAGTTTGAGAACTTTTGAAGATTAAGTATCTCTCCATTAGGCTAATGGCTTATTATTAACTAATAAAAACTACCTATACTTCTGGCCCATAGAATAATGAAAATGGCCTATACTTCTGGCCTATAGAACAATAGTACAGCTCAGCCTTTCTCTAGAGTGACTGATTCTGTTATGTCAGGCTGGGGGAGATGTAGGAAGGCAGCCTTAGTTCATTTTGCAGTAGAAATCAGTGTTGCAGTAAATCTGTGATAGTCTGAAAATGCACTGTAGAAAAAAAAAGGAGCATAAATGGTGATTAGTCCTTTAATATAAATTTCAGTGGTACGAAGAACAGCTAGTAACAGACATGCTATTATTTGCAAGGAAGTCTTGCTAATATTTAATAGAAAAAATTTCCAATTCTGTATGTTCATTAATTTACTATTTACGAACTATGAAATTTTGGAGAAACAGAGTAAAAATATTTAATGGAAAAGCAAAGGACTGAAATAACCTGTAGTGCTTCCTTCCATTATCGTTTCAATAGGTCCTGAACTTTAAGGTGTATATGGGCAGTACTACTTAACCGAGTCTCAGTTATGTAACACATTGCTCAATTTCTTTGTTTTTCATGGCTTTAAGCAAAATTCAATGCCCTTTTTAAAAGGCTTTGAGCTGGTCCTTTAAAGCACTGTTTGCCAATGTATTGTGATTTAACTCTTGTAAAGGAATGTGGAGAATTTCAAATTCCGCCTCTTCTCACCACCCCCATCCTTTGGTGGTGGAAAAGGTCAGATTTCAAGGTCATCAATCTCATGCTTTCACAAGTACTGCAAGACACATTAGAACTGGTAAGAATGTCTTATGGTTGGCAAACAAGGTAGTACTAGGAATCTGCTATTTTTATCAGTAAACTGGATTGCAAATAAAAAAAGGCAAAAGAGGAAGAAATGAGGAAATACATTTATACAATTCTTTACAAAGTATTTTTATTATGTGTGTTTTACCAATAAGCTTCACAAAATTAAACAGACAAGAACTGATATATCTTAAATGCCATCTAACTCATTCTGTAATTAGGAATTGATTGACTTAACATATACTTCAGGAGGTTGTGTATACATAGATATTATGCTGCAGAAGTTAAAACAAATAACAGGAATAGAAAATGCAAGATGATTTTTTCTAGACAGACTATCCTATACATAAGTACAAAGGTAAAAAAATTCTTATTAGGTTTTCTGAGAAAGAATGGCTCACAGTACTTTAATGATGATGAAGTAATCCTTTAGGGATGAAGTATTGTATGCAACTACACAATCAATTTCATCTAAAGTTATAATGGGTTTTAATTTATGAACCCATATCTGTCCTACATCATGTCCACATGTATATTTAAAGTGTGTGTTAATGCTACTCTGTTGCCTGTAGTTCATTGTCTTCTTATTGCACAAAGATGTCCTAAGATTAATGTCTTACAGAAGACAGAGAGGAAAAAAATTATGAACAAGTATCACAACTATTCTTATAGTTCTAATAGTCTTTACTGGTTTTGGTATCTGATGGTGAAATAGCAATGCCTGATAGAAATGCCTGATTCATGCATCAAACATGTTTTTCTGCTTCATATGTTTTATGGAAAGATTATACAAGTAGGAACCTTTTGCCATATTCTCATTAGTAAGTCTTGGTTTAGTATTATCAATATACAAGGATAAAGCACACACTGTAAGAAAATAACATGTATCACTATATAAATACACAGATAATACAAATATGTGTTATTAACAAAGACAGCAACTTATGCAATGCTGACAAAAAATTGACTACTTATCACCTTCAAAACCTTTAGCATTACAGGGGTATCAAGATATACAAAATCGAAAGTTAGCTAGTTCTGCATGCAGTGCTTGTGGCATCTATATTAATTCTTCTATTTCTAACTAATGCAAAAGTTTTTCTTTCCTGAAAAAAGTTGACACAAAATTATGGAAGAGCAGCTCTGTTCCAAAAGCAGAAAAAGTTCTTTGTCTGATTCTTACTTACAGTCATATCTGATAGGAAACCTAAGAACAATAAAATCATATTTAAACGATCTCTATATTTATCAGGACTTTCCTGTGGCTACCTGAAAGGTATTTATTGAATATACTGATTTGTTTTACTAAGGAGAACAATTTTTAAAACTGAAACTCAGAGGTGTGAAATAACTTGTGCTCCTTGCCTTTTTGACCTACCTTGAACCATGCTTTGTCACCTATACTAATATTTTTCATCAAACTGAATTACATAGTCAGTCAACCACTCAAGAAGGAGGCATTAGTTGTGGGCTTTTTTTCTTAAATTTCTGGGTATCAACACTCAAGTATTTTTCCATGGGTATTTAATATAAGGTTGTAAATAATCCTCAGTGTCTCTATGCCCCTACAGCTCCCTTTCTCAACTTCAAAGTGCAACAGTATATCATCCTCTCGCCGTTCTGGATCATTACACATTTTTGGTCTAATAATGTAGTAGATGCACCTTTGCTGATGTGATAAGTGCAGTGGTTGTCTATGTGTTTTCAGGCACAATCTAATAATTTATTTGCTAAGTGACTCCATAATTATTTCTCAATAAGCCGTTACCCAACCATTGAATTTGATTAGATGACTTCATTCTTTCCACTGGCAGAAATTAAAATCTGCGGAGTTAACATGAAGTGGCTCAATGTTGTGGATTGACCTTGGCTGGATGCCAGATGCTCACCAAGCCACTCTATCATTCCCCTTTCTCAGCTGGACAGGGGAGATATAATAAGATGGAAGACAACTCACAGCACTGTGAGGGCTGTTGTGGGGAACATCAACTGGACTGCAGGACATGGCCAGGCTCACTTACTTTGAGTAAAGATCATCTCCTATTGCTGTTGTCTGAGATAAAATACGGTTCCAGATGGCCAAACTTACTAGTCCAGCACCAGCAGGGCATGTCTTGGTTGTGTTTTAATGATTGAAGGCTTCCTATCTTGGCTTATAAGGCTCATTTCAAAGTTTATTTATTTATTTATTTATTCATTTAAGTTTGTCTAAGACAGACTGAATATTAGCAAGAATTTCATGGGCTTATTGGATTCAGTTATGCATTTGCAATGCATTATTTACTTCATTTATGCACTTGAATATTCAGTAATCTAAATGATAATTCAGTTCTTTCAGCAACTGATCAATGACAGTCTCATAACAGTAAATTCTCTATACCCATGACTGTCAAACAGTATGTGGATTTCTATTCATTTAAATATTTCATATTTCAGAAGTTTCCAGCAAAATGTAACAATAGATTTTTTTCAATAAAATTGATGCTAGCATACCTTTTATTTTAATATAAAGAGGTATTATTCATCGGTCAGTTAATTTTCTTTCTTTATTCATAGCTTTGATTTGAAAAACTAAATTAGATCATAATTTGTACTATCTCAGTGTTTTTATGTTTATATTTGCAATGAATAGGTATTTCACATATTTCTGTATTAATATGAAATGAAACATTTTACATAAAGATTAATGCTATCTTGATAGATTATGTATACAGTAACAGTTCAGATCTATGCAGGCACATAATTGTTAGATGTTTTGGACTTCAAACTTCATATGCTCTTGTGTAGTTAAATTACAACCTTATCATATATCTGACAACTACACTGACTTGAAACAGTGTTTTCTAACCTTTGTTGGGGGGCATGTGTCATGGTTTAGCATAGTTTGGGTTTTTAGTTAAAGAGGCGTTCCAATGGAAATTGTTCTTCTTGCGGGTAACCAGGTAGAGAGGACTCACATTCACAATCATGAGCCACACTTGTAGACACTGTTGTTAGGAAACTGGAAGAACACATATACCCCTCATTTTCTGTGGTAGGAAACTTATAGGAATGCTGTCTGATGTACAATAAAGTTTGCTGGAATTTCTCTACATGTCAGTCTTTTAAATTGCTGTTACTGTTCTGCTCTATTCTACCACTCTCACACTTCAAATTTCTTTTTTGTTTGGTTAGGATAGAATGTCATTATCCAGACACCAAATATTTCAGACATGTACCGTTATTTCCAGAGTAAGGAGAGAAGACTTTGGGTAAAATCTCAATCCAGTCAATATTAGTATAAAAGTGCCCCACTTGCCTTTATCAGACTTATATCTGTTCATATCAATCAGTTGAATCTGTATTTCTTGTATCTGTTAAACAGACTTCTGATATTCGAGTCATTAACTGTATTTCCACTTCGTACTTTGGTTTCATAAATGCTTAAGCCAGAAAAAGTTGTTACGGGATGTAACAATAATGCCTCTGCCAAGACAAATCTGGTCTTTAGAAAATGAAACCCAAATCTGAGCTTTAATAACACATGATAAACTAATGCAACTAAAGATGCATATCAAATCACGCGCATAGCTAGACATTAGTCTGTGTAGAAGTAACCTATATTGCAAGTAAGCTAACTCCACGCAGCGCATGAAATAAGCAAAGTACCACTTTTACCAAGCAGTCCTTGAAACATACACATCAACCACAAGTTGCAGAAAGGCGACTGATTGTAGTAGGTGATGAAGTAGGGAGCTTGGCTACACTAAATATCCATCTTTCAAGCCTTCTCATGTTTAATATTTTTAGTTGTTGACACCCAGCAGCTGAGTTAAGCAAACACCAAAATCATGCTCTTATCCTTTAGTTACAAAATCAGTCTAGTTTTTAGGGTGATGGAAAATATAAGATTTACAATTTTTTCAAGTTTTAATTGTGAGTGAAGATACCATTAGTGCAGTATCTTCACCCACAATTAAAAAAAAGGCTATGCCTAATGACTGCATATAACCAGAGGCATATCCTGACTGTCTTAACAGTGGCGATTTCTGATTTGAAACCCAAAGTGTTTGCAAATATCCATTATTTATACTTTCACAGTCTATCAGGTAAGTTTACACCCAGCATTTATACTCCTTGAGTACATGTACTGGTGCTAACACTAAATAGGTTAAAATATTTATATAATACTTCATTATTAACAATCTTTTTTCAAGACAATTATATCAGCAAATTTTGATACTCGTGCTTGTATAGAGTCTGAACTTTCTCAGTGGATCATCAGATAGCCTGCTAGGTTATCTTGGTGGCTAACACAGTAGAATCAAACTAGAAAATAATGAAATGGCATTCCAGACCTCAGCAATAAAATGTCTTCCTTATATATAGAAAGTGTTCATCTTTTTATTGTTAATGACATAGGATTGTGTTCTGATATAGATATTACGTTCAGTACACCACTGGGTAGACAAAGATATCTCATAGAATTTATAAATAATAATCTTCTTATTTCAGTTTCAGCTGTTGTTTATTGTCAAGCTCACAATAATGGATTCAAAGCATGACTACAAATATAAGGAAAAATACTGAAACACAAGAGTATTATCTGAGTTTTTCACAGAAAGTTATTTTCACTGAATTTTTTTTGATTACATACAATGAGATAAAAAGATTCAATCTCAAAGGAGTTTGATATTTCAGTGGGAGATTGCAGTCTCTTCCAAACATCATAAAAAGCAACCTGTTTCAGATTAGATATCAATATGCTTTCACTTCTGGAGTAAATCAGGAGCAGGCCTATGTATAATGTCTAATGTAAGTGTACTGGTTTTGGCTAGGGTAATTTTCTTCACAGTGGCTAGTGTGGGGCTGGGCTCTGGATTTGTGCTGAACACAGAGTTAATGACATAAAGGTGTTTTTGTTATTGCTCAATTTACACAGAGCCGAGGCCTTTTCTGCTTTTTGTACTGGCACACTGGCAAGGAAGCTGGAGATGCATGGGAAGCTGGGAGGAGACACAGCAGGGATAGGTGACCCCAACTGACCAAATGTATGTTCCAGACCATGTGACATCATGCTCAGTATATATAGTGAGGGGAAGAAGGAGGAAGGGGCCACATTTGGAGCGATGGTGTTTGTCTTCACAAGTCAATGTTACACGTGAGGGGGGCCTGCTGTCCTGGAGATGGCTCAACACCTGCCAGCCCATGGGATTAAGTCCTTGTTTTGCTTTGCTTGTGTGTCCAGCTTTTGCTTCCCCTGTTAAACTGTAAAAACTCAGTACAGGAGTTTTCTAGGTTTTACCTTTTCGATTTTCTCCCCAATCCCACTGGTGGGGGAGTGAGTGAGCAGCTGCCTGGGGCTTGGTTCCTGGCTGGAGTTAAACTACCAATTCAGGGCTTGAGTCTGGCACTCACATGTGATCATCCATATTGTTTAACTGTTTGTTGTGGTTTTGGCCTGGATCAACTGGCATTCTCTTTGCCAGGAGCAGGCATGGTGCGTGATCTGGGCAGGGAATATTTGGTGATGATTTTCACCAGTAGCCTAGAAAAAATAGCTGCTGCCTTTTGTGTGGCATGTTTTGAGTAGGTAAAAAAGGCCCTGTGTCCCAAACCAAACCAAACCAAACCAAACCAAACCAAACCAAACCAAACCAAACCAAACCAAACCAACATGACTGATTAATTTATTTGCAAAGGTTTAAGTGTTGTAGTGATTGGGGACCTCAAGAACGGAGTGACCTTTTGTGTGTCTGGGTGTTCAGCAGAATATATGGAATTTAGATTACTCAAGGGTGATGAAGTAATGAGTGGGAGGTGAAGCAATGTAGTTCTTAAATGTTGGAGCTGCAGTTTAAATATATTGGGGGAATCTTATCCTAAATGTTTTTACTATAAGCATAATCTGAAGGACCCCATGGCTGAATGCCAGGAAGTTCTTGGAGTGGCATTTCAGAAACAGTGAGGCATAATGACAAATAGACCACTGCAAATTTAGTTTCAGCATCTGATAGAGACCTTCAAATTACACCACAAGTATACTTGAATTAATTATTTTTTTATGAGTGCTCTGGATCCAGCCCTCCTGCTACCAGTTTAAAAAGCAGTTTCTCAAAGTGAAATCGAATTCCATCATTAGGGGACAGATTGTTCTAACAAGCTGGATTAGAGCAGCATCAGCATGAATTTCAAAAACTTGCATGGAGCTATAAATATAATGTGCAATATTTTTGCAATATCTAATGTGTTTTGGTCTAATGTTGAACATGCCCCATTGTTAAAACCAGCTGTGTTCTTTCACTTTTCATTCCTATAAAGCTATGATAAAGGCTGTCAAAGCAAACCCTGCAGCACCAGCCTTTCTTGATAAAAGTTCTGTGTACACAGTACACAGTAATCTCAAGATGGAACTTTGTTTCAAACCAGAACAAAATCTTCAGCTAATTATAAGTGAACTATATTAAGCACAAAAGGCAATTTCAATTTATACTGAACAAAGTTGCATTTTACTCTTTCAAAATGCATTTGTCGAGGTTTCTGGAATTAATTGAAAATTCATTTTGCTTGATTTTCTAAGGTTATTTCTTTTATTGCTTTCAAGTAGACTGTGTAATACTGTAACATCTAAATCCCCCCCAAAGAAGATTAGTGGGGCTTTTTCTTTGTGTTAATTTGTATTTAAAGCTTTAGAATAAGAAATGAATCATTCTTTTCATTCCTTACATCACATTAGTGCAGCAATCACTAAACTAACGGTCTTATTATGAACACATTCAAAGCACTTGGAGGAAAATTGCCAACAGAAGTTCTACACAAAAATAGGTCTGCTGTTTAAATAGAAGAGGATTAAAAATAAAATTGTAGTTTATAGGTGACTGGTTTAAGTAACAAAAAAAAAAATTGTGCATTTCTATTTGTTTTGACTTTCCTGTATATGGTATAAAGAAAATCTGCAGATTTTTTTTCCTTCTTAATTCTCTTAGCTATTTTTTGGGCAGTATTTTATGGAAATACCATAGAATTGTCTCTTCTTCTTTTTCTGAAAGCTTTATGGTTGGTGAGTAATTCTCACATCCCTTTGCAATACAGGATTTTGCTGGATCCAGGCAGACATAAGGGTTAAAATGTCCTACATATATTACCTTGGCTCCACCTTATCAAAGAACCTTTGAGTTGCTATTTTTTTGTCTCAGAGATGTCAATGATAAAATCTAGGAGCCAGAATTCAATTCACATTTATATCTGGTAGGACTGATCATGTCAACAAGAAGGAGCTAGTTAACTCCTTACAGAAACTGTAGGGTGGCATGTGGCTTTCTCTTCGAATGCAGAACTAATTTGCCAGTCACTCAGCATTGCATGAAGAGGCATCAACCCAGGATGTGAGCAGGGTTTTCTATGAACCTCTTGAGACTAGGACTGAGTTCTTTATATTCCCTGGTTTGTTCACTGTGGGGAGGAGCTGCTGTAATCCAACAGCAAACTTTCTGAAGTCCAGATACAGGAGGCAGTGTTGATGAGCAACTCAAAATTCCACACTTTTCCTCTTGCCTTTCAGATCAAAGGAAAATTTGGGAAGAAACATTTTGAAACCAAGTTAGGAAAAAAGCAAAAAGACTGGAGGAGCAAAGGAACTTTATTTTAAATGCATCACATCATCATTGCAGTTTTATCTGCCTACTCTGGGGTCTGCAATGCTTCTAAAAAATAGGCTTACTTTCAGTGAGGAATTGCTGAACAGAATTCAGAGGTTGGCAGAAGTGACTCAGAGATAGCTCAAGTCTTCTCAGCAGTGGTAACTGATTTTAGTTCCCTAATGCTAAAGATAAAACGATCTCTGAGGCTATAAGATAGGATAGGAGACATAGAGAGTAATGATTTGTCTTTCTACTATTAAAGGACTAGAAGAGATATTTAGTTTTGATGATTATTTCACATTCAGGGGCTAATGAACAGCCATATTGACATCATCTGAAAGAACAGGTAGGAGGCAGAGATCAATAGGCTGGTTTGCTGTTTTTGGCAAATGTGAAACAGAATGCGAAAGCTGTTACTTGAGCCAGCGTGGTGTCCTAGGCAAATCTGAAATACCTAAACCTAGCTCTGGTTTGGCATTTCCAGTACATTGTTACAGGGAAGTTATCAATTGTGTGAGAAAAGGGAGGAGAGGAGAGGAGTAAGAACCAGGGCATGCAGAGACCAGTTGCTCCCCTGCAAATGGTTATCAGTCTTCTTTATCCTTTGCTTAGTGGTTATTAGGCTTATTTTTAATTCATATGATGTATATAGTTAGAAAACAGACAAAAATATGTAATCGTTATCAAGGTATATTAAGCAAAACTCTAGATCTGAGATGCATGGAACTCAGACCCAGAATACAAATGAAATGTATGAACCTGTGATTAACCTTATCACAGCGTACTGCAGGCTTGCTAGTAGGTGGCTGTCTATGTGCCTGGCAGGTTGTGTAGGAATCAATGTTCTACCAGCAGGACTTTCATCTCATTATAAAGCCAAAAGGTGTTAGGACCCCTAACACACCCTCCCTGTTATGGGAGATTAGTACCACAGGAAGATCCTTTCTGTGTTCAGAAGTTACCAACCCAAGATGCATTGGAAGCAATCTTCTCCATTGGTTTGATGGTTAACAACAGCCAGATCAATAGGCTGATTTTTGTCACCCCAATAATTTGCTATTTGGCAAATGTTACAAATGTTGAACACCAGTGGTATGTTATTAATTCTATTTGGTCATGACCAAAGTCTGGTTGGGTGTGTCTTATGAAGTGTCATATTTAGTCCTCTTCCTTCAATTTCAGTGGGTAAAGTTACAGGTTTATGGGTCAATGCTTTTCCGGTCAGGTTATCATTTTCCATTTTCATTTCAGTATTTCAATGGCATAGCACAATGCTAAAAAAGTCTGAGTCTGGCAAGCCGGTAGTCACAGGTAATTCATGACCTTGACAGACGCCTGTTTGTAGGCCAGCCTGAGACCAGCAAGTATGACATTTTTCAGCTGTATTTCTGGGTATCAGGAAAAGGAGGATTTTTAACCTTCTTCCAGAATAAGGAAAAAAGTAAAATCAGAGACTAGCTTGGGTGAATCCTGTCTTTGATAGAATAAGATATAATCTTAGAGCCATGACCTTGGAAGCAGAATTAGATAGAAAAATATTAATTGGGATTTTAAAGGTTCTTCTGTAACCTTGTACCTGGCAAGGGTACCTTCTAGGGCATTTTGTGACAGAACGTTTTGAAAGGCATCTTTACTATATCAGAATGATGAAGATGATCAGGATGAGTCCGAACAATAGTACTACTTCCTGTATTAATTTAAAGGGTTTTTATTTTGGCATCTAGGTTTAAGCAAGCAGAAAAACCAGAAAGTCCTCTCAGATACATCAGAAGTGGCATTTTTTATTTCTATAAACATTACCAAGTAGAGCAGTGTGTCCAGAGGTTCCCAAGGCAATGGCAAGCATGGACATTGCTGAGAAGGAAGACTTACTAAAAGTCAGATTCAATTTTCTATGTGACAACAATCAGAGAACCTTGTTGGTCCTTCAGTCTGCTAGAGCTTTCGTGGTTCTCATCTTGCACATTCTTTTCTTGTATGGCATGACAGCACAGCAGGGAGTCTGTCCCACTTAGAGGATGATGGATTCAGTAGATTCTCACGCAGGCAGTGAAGATGCACTTAGGGAGGTAAGAGTTAATGAAGGAGAACCAGCATTTGTGTCAAAGATGTTGAATGTATGTAAGTCTGATCTTTAGGTGTTCCAGACAGTGGTACAGGTAGATATCTCCACTCTTAGGGATGGCATGCCATGTTACACACCTCTAGGGGATGGCTGCATTCATCTTGTTGAGATGGTTAATTCACCTAAGCTTTGGCTGGGTTGAACAGGAATTTTGGATATGTACCAGGACAATAAAGGAAAAAGTTTTGGTTGAAACTGTCACACTGAGGGAGGAAACATACTGGTAGATTTTTAAAGACCCTTACTATTTAAGTCAACTCTGCTGACATTTATTGTAAATGCCTAAAAATCGGTTGAAAGAAAAATGTGTTTTGTTGCATTCTACACATTCTCTGATGCTAAAAGAAGGGCTCATGCTTTGGTTCTATTGAGAGAATGTTATAATCTCTTCTTTATCAGTACAATAATATATTTAAAACAAAAAGTAGCCGTGCTGATATGAATTTAACTATTCACATGCTCAGTTTCACACAGGTATAAAGGCAGTTTGGGTTGCAGTTTGCAACAGAAAGAGTTGGTCTTTAAAACCCAGCTCTGTAAACCCCCATGGTTCTACAAGTAATATAGTATATTAAAAACTCCAGCTGACATTGGTGGTTCCAATATTCATCACCTGGTCCCTCCTCCCCCTCTCCCCACCATGCCCCCCATTTCCCCCAGGATTATTTTGAAGAACAAAACATGCATGATAAACATTTCAGGCTTTCTTAGTGCAAAGAAGTTTTTAGTCTCTGAACTGTTTGCTTTCCATTTTTGGCAAATTCCTCCATAGTACATGGGTAGTACACATGGCGTTGTGCTATTGTATTCTGAAGACACTCTATGGAGTTTGTCCTCATTTAAAAGATGGTGAAGGGAATGTAGAACTGCATTTTAATTTTATTTCTGGTTGATTTCTTAGGGAGTAGGACACCTTAATGTGTTTAATGCAAAATTGGTATTTGTTCCCTCAATCCTTATGTGCAACACCTAAAACGGACAAAATAATCTTCTGCGCCTATCTGGTAACATTTATCCATATAGTCATCATATATTTTTTAACTGTATGCTGTTTGTGATTGATTTATTTTATGTCTTTTAAGTAATTTGTTTTTTTTTACTTAATTTTTAAAATAAATTCTATTAAGGAGGATGTTCCTGCCTTATTATTTTAAAAGGAAAAATATGGAGATAGTTTAACAAAGGACATAATGTGAGACTTGTAAAATCTGTGGCTGTCATTTCTCTTTCCAGAGGTTCTGAGAAGAAAGTTTGTCTCCCTGCAACTGCACAGAAAAGGACAAGGAGTTGTAATACCATAGCAAAACCCTAACAGAAATGGGAGAGGGCACATGCACACAAACACGCACACACTCTTACACACATGAAGTTACTCTTGTAATGCTCTTAACAGTGAAATTGTTTTTGCTACAAATTTATCACTTTTCCAAAGTGCGCATTAAGATCAACAATGTTGCTTCTCAATATCGTACCGGTGAATTTTTCCGTCACCTAAATTACAAAGTATGTTGAATTGCACGTGGCCATAGATACTATTGAAAATGAACTGGAAAAGCCTCAGAATAAATGTCCTTCTTTGGATGCTGCATTTTTAAAAATATTTGGGGTTACACTTGATTACAGGTTGAGATCCACAACTCATTGGTATATGCTTAGTTTTAAGCACATGAATAATTTCACTCATTATAATGGGATGGTTAAAATATTTCTTATAAGTGTTTTGCTAAAATGGCAAAATTATTAGAGTGAACCACGCATGTGAAATAAAAGCACCTTTGCCAATTTTTTCTTTTTCGGCTTTAGCTCTACCTTTAGACTCAAAGTGTTCCAAACTCAAAATATTGTTTATGGTTTCTAAAGGCTCTTAAGTCTACTGAAAATGGGAAAATATATACCAAGTTCCTTACCTATTTTTTTAAAAAATCTAATTGTATGAATTTTTGCTTCCTAAGGAAATTCTTTCTATGACACTGAAAATGTATTCCTTTCTCCCAGGAAATAAGCATCATCTTTATCTCTGAAGGCACTAGTGTTGCCATCTTCTTTCACTTGCATATTCCTTCACTTGAGAGAAAATACACATTTCATTTTCCTCTCCAGCTCTTTCACTTCTGTTCGTGTCTTCTTTGAATGTATAAGGAAAATATCATAACTGTAGCTTCCCATTACATGTAATCTAATTTGAACCTGATGACACATTTTATTAAGACTTCTAAATGATTGCTTAGATCTTAAAAGACATTTATATTTTTATTTAATCTGTAGAAGTCATAAATGCTAATCATCAAATCATATACCTAATCCTTAGCCTTACTATGTAAAAAATGTCTTCTTTACGTAAATCTTGCTTCAAATATTCCATTACATCTATCCAAAAGGTTATAAAAATAGTGGTGTGCAAAGCAATAAAGCCAAAAAAATTTATCTTAAATATATTTAAAACACCTGTGTCAATTGTACCACTTTTAAATTTGGAAGGTACAAATTCTCTAAGGGAGACAAGGTAAATAAGTACTAGTAAAAATATGGTTCCTGATTCAGTATGATACGGCTTAAAACTGGAGATGCAATCATCCATCCAGGTGAGAAAGTTCATGTTAAGAGTCACTTCACTAATGTGCACATACGAATCTTTGACAACAGAAGAAGCACACAAAACCAATCAGTTCCATGAAGAACAAACAAAAAACAAGGGAAAAAATCTGCCAGTCATACCACTTTGACAATAGACTTCTCCTTTTAGACTTTCGTTGTTCCCATTTAGATGAAGATCTACTGCATTTCCAGGTCTATAATGAATGGCTAGTGCTTATATGCATGATG
This sequence comes from Struthidea cinerea, assembly GCA_013397865.1. Lineage (NCBI taxonomy): Eukaryota > Metazoa > Chordata > Aves > Passeriformes > Corcoracidae > Struthidea > Struthidea cinerea. Next base: position 1,149,647 of record VZTI01000912.1, read on the forward strand.
GACTATTTCCACAGTGAGTCAAATATATCATGAATAGATCAAACCTACAGAACGTGCACAGTAAGTTCCCCTATGGTTGTGCTGAATTTTACTCAGGACACCTCGGACACACAGTGCATTTACACAGCAAGTTCACCTATGTGTATCTGTGTGTAACTCCCAGAGTTAGGGTTTGAGAACAGGCTAATGTTTGGGCAGTCTGGTACCACAGCCCTGAGTATGAACACAGCATTATCACCCAGTAGCAACCCAAGTATGCCCTGTCTCTTCAGAGTGTTCTCTGGGGCACCAGTGAATTCCTGCACAGGAGAACAGAAGTTCCCCCTGTCCTTTCTTCACTGCAGTCTGACAGCTCTAATACTTGGCACATCAAGAATCCTGCCTTAGGTTTTAAGCCTCCGTGAGTGATGTCATGACATGCACAGATGCAGCACCACAACTTCCTTGTAACTTGAGGCCCTATATGCCCTGATGTGGCTCCTCCCAAACATTATATTCAGAGTATGAAATCTTGGAGAGAATTTGCGGCACCATACAGGAGGAAAACTGAATATGTGACACTCAGCGCTCCCCCCGGTTTCATCCTAGAACCTTCAGACAGTTTTCTCCTAAGCAGGTGACCCAGGTGCTCCTTCTCCAAATGGAGTATGGCACCTTACTAGTGAGAAACAAGAAAATTAAGAAGTTTGCACCTCTCAAAAGTTGTAACTTCTAGAAGCTGAAGATACAAATGGTTTTCTTGGCTAATCCTTCTCATGAGCTGACACTTTCATGGTATTTAGTTGAGAGAAATATATTAATTCAAACAGCCCCAATGCATAAGGCCACAACGCTGCTAGCTGAGTGATAAAATCCATGGAAAGGTGGCTAAGGCTAATCAGCCAAATGAAAACAGAAAATACTTAGGTTAATCATAAGAAAAGTTCCCTGTCACAATGATACACTCTCCAGTGAGTAGTTTCCTCAGGGAAATGATGGAAATGCCATCACAAGAGAATTTTTAAACTGAAGTTGACAAAAAAAATGTGCTTCAGGAAAAATTCTGTACATGTCCTGTGCCAAAGAAATGTGCTGAGTATATATCTGTTTCTTAGATTTCTCTGATTCCACATAAGTTTATGCTATGTAATGGGAAAAACCATTGCTTTAAATATATAATCTGACTATGGAAACCCAAACAAAATTATTTTCATTATTCTTAAATAATCATTCCGTATTATCCCTAATAGCAAGAAAGAAACAGGGAATCTGTTCAAAATAATGGCAGGTATTTTCTGGTGGTTTTTGTCTTAATGATATAGATTTATTATACATCCTTGACTCTTAAATTAATCTGGTTTTCTATTATTTTCCAAATAAGAGTCCAGTATTCCTGGCTTTCTTAATTTAACTTACTTTTTCTAAATCTCAAAAACCCCTTAATTCCACAAGAGACATTATAACATGATTCCAATACTTTGAAATCTGTTATAATCAGTAATGTGGTGCAAAGTTGTAATGTGGTGCAAAGTTCCTTTTCTCAGACAAATTCAGAGCCAAATAAAAGGCAGATCAAAGATACCACAGCGGATGTGGCCCAGCACATGAGGGCGAATTTTCTGTCTCAGACCGTGTTGAGAGATTTCACCACAGAAAAGCTGAACTAAAATTATTCAGGAGGAATTATATTGCTTCTCTCCATCTTGTTGATGTTTTCCCTGTATTTTCTTTTTCATTTGTTATTTAAAAATTATCTGTGCTCTAATGGAAATAAAATCTCAATGTCATGAGATTGTCAACTTCATGGGAGATTTCTGAGACTCTGCTTAATTCTCCACAATTCATTGCTATTCTGTGAAGTGGAATAACGCTTCAAGATCTTTGGTGGTGAAGGTAATTTGAATTTTAAGAAAATTCCCATGGTTTCCCATGGTGGACGCTGAAAAAGATTAATGTAATCCTAGACTATATTTCGGGTATGTTATAAATCTCTGCTCAGTCAGTTCTACTGCAGTGTCGGGAGAATGTCACAGAAAAATATCTGCTGCAGAATAGTTCGTAAAAATGAAAACCTTTTCATTTTGCAATGCAATATTATAGAAACAAAATGGCAATTTCTTAATATTTAACAGACACTGTTTTACAAGCATGCTGAATAACAAACAACTCTCCAGAGAGACAAGTACAACATTCAGGAATACATTTGAGAAGAGGCCAAGGTATGTATTTTTAGAAAATTGCTACGTAGGTAACAAGCTACAATAATTTTTACAGACAGGATGATGCCTGACACTAACAGTCTTAATTTTGTTAAGCAAAGGAAAGGCTCATGTGTTCATGTTCCTATCAGCCTGTTCTGCATTACAGTAGTTTGTGTGTTTTAAGGAGATTTTCTCCAGGGACTTGCCTTACTGTGTAAAGAGTGGAGAGAGGGTGGAAGGAAAACAGAGCAAAATAAAGGCTCTTCCCCACAGTGTGTGGTGCAACTATGTTAATCCTGTTGAGTTTTAAAAGCCTCTATATTTTACATCTTCTTCTGGGAGGTAGGGAAGTATGAGACCCAAATCCAGAATCATACTTTAGGAACAGAGCATCGAATGTGAGCAACCTACTTTGGGCTGCTGGTTAAAAAGAAAAACTACTTAAATCTGAATTAATTTAGATTGCAATTTGATTTTTTTTTTGTTAGAGTTAGACCTAAACATTATATGCAAAGTAAAAGCGATGTATATAAATAACTTTCAAAAATTATTATTTATTGATAAAATATAAGAGTAATGACTTTTATTTCTAAGATTTATTTTCAGAGATAGTATTAAGTAGTGAAAACAGGGGAGGTGACAAAGAAAAGAAATGTCTCAAAGAAAGGCAAGTGTCCATCTGTCTGTTAAACTTGGCCTAAATAGCCTTTTTATTATTTTCCTATGATGCCACCTAAGACCTCAAGGATAACAAGTATAAACGCCATCCACTCACACATCTGCCCAAGACAAAAATTTTGTAGAGTGCATGTAAAACTTTTTTTTTTTTTTTTTTTTTATTA